>RPOG01000247.1:368798-533810 GCA_008086565.1 Thalassoma bifasciatum | reverse complement strand
GGCACCCCTCAGATCACTGCGGCGCCACCGCGTCAGCGCCTCATATTTCAATCTCCCCTCTCTTCTTCCCCCACATCTCGAGCATCTTCGTCAAGATATACATTTCAGAACAGAGCGGGGTTTTGCCCACACATACACACATCTCCCAAGTGCTCGCTGACAAACTTTGAGAAAAGGGAACATCACCATTTTGTGTCAGTGTAGGGTTAAAATGGGACACAGTCATGTCAAGTGTACATGATACATCACTGATGGGTGTATGACTGTTCTCTTACTGCAGCAGTCATATTATGGTGCAGTGGCTTCTCACACAGGTGCACATGGTGCCCGTAAGGGTCTGTGAAGGTGAAAATTCATAACCAGCTTAAATGCCAGAGTTCTTGGCCCTTTGCATCCCGCTTAACTTTCACAAAACCCTGATGTACCAAGCAAATGAGTGTATGAGACACACTTCTGTAACAATAACTTAATTTTCAACATACTATTATGACTAACCACTATGAAATGCTGAGAAATGTTGCCGCAAGCTTAAGTGTCATCACAGACACAAAACATAATGACTAGTGCAGCTGTAACCCTGACAGCCATCACCATTACTCCAGGCTAAGCTGAAGAGCTTAATAATGTCTGTACCTGTATCTCACTGTAAGACGATCCTGAAGAGGGCTAAAATGTCATCATAGAGCCACAGTGTCATTCACTATTTTCCCACTGAGAGCAAAATCAAAAAGTGGCATATGTTGTACCACTGTTTCTCAGTGACACCAGCAAATCACTCGGCGACATCTCTCAATCGCTCTGTGCCACCTACCAGTGGAACAGTGACACCTGCCAAAAACTCGGTGACATCTACCAAACACTCAAACACACCTGCCAACAGCTCAGTGGCAACACCTATCAGTCATTCTTCGGGACCTGCCAATCATTCAGTGGCACCTATCAATCGCTCAGTGATACCTGTCATTTGCTCTTTGAGACCTGCCAATCGCTCAGTGACACATACCAATTGTCCAGTCACACCAGCCAAGAACTTGGTGACACCTGAGTGCCACTGAGCAACCGGCAGAGGTCGCTGAGTGATTGATAGATGTCACAAGGTTTTTGGCAGGTGCCACTAAGTGATTGGTTGCTGTTTCTAAGCGATTGGAAGGTTTCAATAAGAGGAGAATGGTAGGTATCAATGAGTTTTTGGCAGGTGCCACTAAGTGATTGGTAGGTATCACTGAGTGATTGGCAGGGGTCATTAAATAATTGGTAGGTGCCACTAAATGACTGACAAGTGTCACAGAGCATATTGGCATACCATAAGCTACTTGTAGATCCAGGCCCTTCATTTTTTTTTTCACTGACTGCAAAGACTTTCCTAAATTACCTGATTCACATAAATACAGCACATTGTCCTTGGTAGAACAGCCCACTTTTCTTTACCTTGTTTCCCTGTCATAGCTGGTACATACTGTTACAAAAGTATTCTATCTTTCCTCTAAAGTTGAACAAGATTAGTAGAAAGAAACTATTCAGAGACAGATATTTTTTCCCCAAAACCCTGGGTGCTAGATCTGTCTGACAGTCCTGAAGTGTATCAAAATGTTGGATTGAATCCCTAACATGGCCAGCAGGTATGAAGAAGCGTGAGTGATGGGTCTAATCCAAATGTCCGCCCTCGCTGACTCAGACACTTTGATGCTGGTTTCAGATAAGTCCACAAGGGCTCAGGGCTGCCCAACAGTGGGGCCAGAGCCTTATGCCTCTTTAGGACATCTTTTCAATTCCTTTCGGCACACTTTGGCAAGCTGTGGGAATTCATGGAGAGAGTGGGTAAAAAAGAAATCAATGGGCAAAATCTCACAAAAATGCAGGTGTTAGGTTGTCTGTTTCAGAAAAGATTGAAACAGCTTAAAAATAGTTTCTTTTTGATCCAGCTGATTTTTTGAGCTCACAGCAAGCATCACAGATAACCAATTAAACCAAAGTCATAAAAATAAATCCTTCCAAGCATCGTGACCTGTGACATGTACAGTTGTGTTCAAAATTATTCAACCCCACAGTAGATAAGTGTTTTTGCAAGTTTGACATTTATTTTTCATCTTGTTGATAATCACATTAAATAATGACATGTTAAATAGACAAATACAACTGAAAGTTCAACAAAAATGTTTGTAATATACCAATTAATGGCCTTTCTGTGATTACCTCATTGACAAAATTATTCAACCCCTTAGGTATGTATAACTTTAGTACTTAGTACAACATCCTTTTGCCACAATAACATCATTTAGACGTGAAGCATAGCTTGACACAAGTTTCTTGCAGCGATCCACAGGTATCTTTGCCCATTCCTCAAGGGCAAAGGCCTCCAGTTCATTAACATTTTTTGGCTTCCGTGCTGCAACTGCCTTCTTCAAGTCCCACCAGAGATTTTCAATGGGATTTAAGTCTGGTGATTGCAATGGCCACTCCAGAATCTTCCAGCCCTTCTTTTGCAACCAAGCTGTGGTAGATTTTGAGGTACGCTTAGGATCATTGTCCTGTTGGAAGGTCCAACGTCTCCCAAGCCTCAGCTCTGTTACTGACTGCATGACATTGGCATCCAAGTCTAGTGAACTGAATTCATAATACCTTGCACACTCTCAAGATTCCTTGTACTTGTAGAAGCAAAACAACCCCAGAGCATGACTGACCCCCTACCGTGCTTCACAGTAGGCAGGGTGTTCTTTTCTTTATACGCATCATTCTTTCTCCTCCACACGTACCGTTGATCCATTGGCCCAAAAAGTTCCAGTTTGGTCTCATCACTCCAGAGAACAGTATCCCAAAACCTTTGTGGTTTGTCCTCATGATTTTTGGCATACTGGAGTCAGCAGGGGGGTGCGCCTGGGAGTTCTTGCATGGAAGCCATCATTTCGCAGTGTGCGTCTTATTGTCAGGGATTAAACCCGAATACCTCCCTCTGACGTGTCCTGTTGTAGTTCCTCAGCTGTAACCCGGGGATTTTTCTCCACCTTTCACCTCAGGTATTGCACAGCAGTTGCAGACAGTAACCTCTTTCTACCATGCCCAGGTCGCGTTTCCACTGTGCCTTTAGCTTTAAACTTGTGGATTATGCTCCCAATTGTGTCTCTTGAAATGTTTAGCCTCTTTGCTATCTTTTTATATCCATATCCTTGCTTATGAAGTGAAATGACCTCCTCTCTGAACTTTTTTGACCATGCCTTGGACTTCACCATGTTGCAAAGATGTCATTAACTGCCAAGAAGAGCCATGTGTCACAGTCCTTTTAAATCTTCTTAATTGCTGCACATTAGGGTTCCGTTCACATCTACAGGTGTTTTCATCAGCTGTTTGACAACACCTGATGAAAATCTCTGTTCTTAAGAGTGGTGAACTAGGGGGGTTGAATAATTTTGTCAATGAGGTAATCACAGAAAGGCCATTAATTGGTATATTACAAATATTTTTGTTGTAATTTCAGTTGTATTTGTCTATTTGACATGTCATTATTTAATGTGATTATAAAAGAGATGAAAAATAAGTGTCAAACTTGCAAAAACACTTATGTGCTGTGGGGGTTGAATAATTTTGAACACAACTGTATGGTTACTGTTGCTGCCAGTGTCGGTGTGCCCTGTTGTTTCAGTCTCTTTCAGGGTCAACCATACTTCATGTCACATATAATATCACATTGAATTTGACTCTGATCTGACGGTGCTCTGGATGCCTCCTGTGAATCTAGCACTTCATCTGTACCATTAGGATGACCACAAAAAAAATCCACTTACTTGTGGTGAGGACAAATAATGTTGAGTCAGACGGCCAGTGCTTTGGTATTAATGGTGCAGCCAGTAGTTAGCAATGAATTACATCCATGCCTTCTGTCTTTCAGATACATCAGAAAAACAAACCCTGCTGTTACTTCATTTGTGACATCCCCTGCGGGAGGATCATTTATTTCTGGTGACTCTCAGTTTCACTGTTAAAAGCAAGTTACCCAGATATCCCAGTTTTGTTCACTACAGTAGCGCACAAATAAAAGAACTTCTGTTGAGATGCCCCTGAAATGTTTAGGTTTTAAGGGACAAGTCTCATATCTGGATAATATGACTGATTTTAATCCATAAATTTAAATGAGAATCAGCACCAAAATAGGTTATTTCTATATGTCGATTCTTTGCTACCTGGTGAGGCAGTGAGATAGTATTGGTGGACACAGTAGCTGGACTGTCTAACAGAACAGAAGAGCAGAAGAAAGCTTAATGGGAGAGTGGTAGAGCAGAGGCTTAGGTGATTTGGTTCCCAGAGAACTCCCCAGTGGGTCCCAACGGTCCCACCGATAGAGCAGAGGCTTAGGGTTAAGAGCCAGGTTATATTCGCTTTGCTTGGTAGATGAGCACTGGTTGGACATAACCAGGAGTCAGTATTGTTACATACAACTGATATGTCTCAGAGCACCAGGCTGTGTGAAGCGTTCAATATAGCCAGCTACTAAACTAAAAACTGAGCCCAAGTTTGCTTCCCTAACAACACAGAATATATAGATTTCAATAGCCTATAGTTATCTAAATGTTGGTTAAAGCTGAACCAAGAACTAAAGTTAAGAGGACATTCTCACTAAGGTATACTGAAATCTGAAAAGCCTTACATTCAAAAAATCAATGTCACATTGCAAACAATAGTGCTATGTAACTGTTGATAGCTAAATACATTGCATCATTGTGTTGCATCCAATAAAAAGTTGTCCTGAACAAAAAAAAGTAGTGTTGAAAAAAATTATCTGCTCGCCATTCATTTTTCTAAAACAAACTGAAACTAATACATGCCTTGGTTCATCATGACAGTGGGGAGCAAAGGCTTATGCAAAGCAGAGTGTTTATCACTAGTGCTTATGCTAGTTTTTTCCAGAAAGTCCTCGCTGCTACTTACTGCTAAGTAATCCGGAGGCTTCACTCTGGTTTATGTAAGTTGGGCAAAGAAAAACAATTGTAAACTCTTGATGATTTCAGATTCATTTAAGGGCTCTGATTGGCTGATGCAACACAGGGTCAAGCAGATTTGTCACTCAATGGGAAATGCCGTCCAACAACAAGTTGATAGTTGCACTTACTTATAAAAAGCTCTTTGTCACTATGAAGAAACTGTTTTTCTGTCAGATTATGTCACACCTGCTGTTGCTCCCCATATTAACAGTTATCATAACATACAGTTCAAACCTAATTATGTGTGACCAGTCAATTCAACAAAGATTACGAGTAACAGCAGGAAGGAAAGAGGAACAGTTCAGTAAAAATCCAGACGGATGAACTCAATTTACTTTTTTTTCTTCTGTAGATTCTGTGAATAGAGATTACTCAAGCGTTTTATAGCAACTGAGATTGGGCCACTGCAGTGTGAAAGAGTATTGTGTTGGCTTCAGCTTGTGTAATAAAATCTTAGAAAGTGTTTCCCCAAGTTAAATAACTTTGGGTAACCTCCTTGATTAACTCATAAAAGTACATGGGCATCTGCAAGATTGTCTGTATCACAACATTTGGAAATGAAATTCAAGAGTGTTATTTTGAGTAAGATGTGATCCCTAAACTAAAGAGAAAAGAACGACTCCAGAAAACAAAGGCCTCTCAAACAGCAAATGATGGATTTTGTTGTCATTGCAGTGCAGTAAACATGTAGCACAGCCCCCACCTCTCTTGAGGTTTAAGAACATGTTATTGATTTTACTGTCGCTGTTCTATGCAGCACTGTGGTGGCGGATTTCTGAGGGCACTGATGAGTGAAGGCCATCCACACGGCCTCTTGTGCTAGTGGGAAATGAACCCAAAAAAGGAGCAGGAGAGAACCTGTTCCAAGTCCCCGAAGGCTCCCAGTTCACTTTTTGTGACCTTGGGTAGGATGTTGTGTTCATGCCTGCCCTTTGGATGAGTCATGAGTTATCCTTTAGTTTCAAAGGGGTGTTCAGAGATACAAGTTGAGTGTGTCAGATTATTTGAAAATAAAAAACGAGCATCTATTGTCTTCTCTGTCTGTGTTTTTGTCCACTCAGCTGAATTTTGAGTTTTGCAGTTTTAGACTTTTCTGCAAACATCTGTGGAGTGGTACTAGAGCACACTGTCAACGAGATGATAAATAATGCTGTCAGATCATGGAAACGCAGTGTTTGTACACCTTGTTCTCTTTGTTTTATTCATCTCTGAAAGCACTGATCCTACTTTTAATGCACTTGGATAGTCAGACAAAGATGTGCCATCTTACTTTTGATCCGTTCAACTCCTCATGGAAGTTAGCTTCTGAATGATGAGACATTTTCAAGAGTTGTCTGCAAATACTGTGCATGAATTTTTTTCATTGATTCTTTTTGATGATTTGGTTCAAATTTGAAGCAAACCTCAGTGTCTTTTCTTTATAGTGTTTGAACTGGATTCTTAAGAGTACATCTGCAAGATGCATCACCTTCCTCTCATGAGGGAGTCGTATATTCCTGTGTTTGTGTGATGGCGTAAGCGTGTGTGTGTGTGTGTTTACACAGCTCATAATGCCACTGAACTGTCCCTCTGAGTAATTAAGAGCTTACCCCGTGATCCACTCAGGCAACACAGGGGAATTGGCTCCACTCGATACACCCAGGATTCCATCACCAGGCGAGCAAACTAGGAGCCAGAACATTGTTCACAATGCAGCAGACAATCAATTTCTTCATATTGTTCAGCTGTAATCACATTTATGATAGTCAGTTATGAATGGGACTGGTGACTTGAATGTGCGGGGATGCTCCATCACAGATGCAGATTTTTAACACAGCACAGAAAAGAGGATTGAAATCAAAGAAATAAGAAGGAAAGTGTCTGGGCAGCATTTTTTTGGGAGTGAACTCAAATTGATGTAGTTCAGGCAGCGAGAACTGACCCATTAACCCCTTCAGTTACCAGCAGTTTGAACAAGGATCATACTGTAACTTGTCACCGCCTTTATTTCATTCAATGAAGCACAGAAGTAGATTGTGTGAGTTTAAGCATAGGTACAACTTCTTCACAGATTTGACCTTGTGAACTCACTAAAGTCACATCTCTGCTATTTTCAGAATCAATTTCAGGTGCAGATATTTCATACTTTTGATTAAAAGGCTGCTTTGCTGGTCCTGGCATCTTCTTAGACTAGAGGTTAAACAGCTGGTACAACAACAATGTTTAGGATTATAATACTAAACCACTGATATGGAACTTTTTTTTTTTAAATGCATCAAATATCTGCTGATAACTTTTTTGTCACATGTTTTTTTGCAGATGCAGGTTGAGGATATCATGTAACTCAATTAAATTATAATTGCAAACTAACATGTATGTACATTAGCTCACTTCATGTGATTAGACATAACTTTGTAACTTCACTTTTACACAGAGAACACACTTTAGGGTCTGTGTTCTTTCCATTATACTTCAGTAAAAAGTTACACTTGTACTTCCACCTCAACCAGAACTTTCCCACAAGTTTGCTCAGCTCTCTTTGGCATAAAAAAGAAAGAAATGTATACCTTTGTAACTTCTGAAAGCTCATAAGGCTTTAAGCAAATCTCAGTCACAGTCTCAGATTCATCTCTTGGGATTGTTGCTTAATAATGACTGTCATAAAGATGGATGGACACATGAATCTATCCACTTGTTTCCCCCTTTGTGTCAAGCTAATGTTTCTTTTCATCAAGAAAAAAGGAACACACTTCCAGCTACGGATAGTTTTGTGTGTGTGCACAGTCACACACTCACAAACATACCTCCAAACTGTCCCCTGAGCCCCCACCAATTTGGAACCAGCAAGGTTATTCATAAAGAGATAGATGTTGCTTTTTGTCTTTGCTGTCATGTGGCGATCTATCTTAATGCATGATCATACTTTGCTGTTGGGTTTTTCCCTTCACTAGGCTCCACTCCAATGCTTCCAGTTTGTCTGTCACAGAGGGCTGACGATTAAGACAAATTACTGTTCACAGGTGGTTTACTGTACTTCTCAGTGGCCGGAAAGGTGAAAAGAGGCCGAAATGTATCAGACCCAAGGAAGTGTTCCTTCTGAGAGAGAAAGAAAGGGTTTAAGATTTGTCTGTTTCTTAATGCACAAGACGTGAAAGAGGTGCAAGATGAATTCAAACAATTTAATCATGGTGGTAAAATGAACCTAATAGCTCACATATGTAGATCAGCTGAAGTAATTTTGCCATACTGTTGATTTAGCGACATATATCTGCTTTTTGCACATTAAAACAAGAAGGTTTATGGGCAACATCTTAATGGAAAGTTTATAGCTCCCTCATTTTGCACCCAAGCTTGTCTCCCTCTTCCATTTACCATCCAGAATATACGAGACGCTAATGGAAAAAGCCTGAAATATCTCACACCTTATCAACATTGGGTTCCACTGGTATATAGTGAGGCATTACAGCTTTCCCCCCTTGATACCAAATCAATATGTTGACATGTGTGGCCATACATGCTGTAACCATAATCTTCTAATTAAATGTGTTGCAGTATTTGCTGGATTTGCACTTTTGCTCAGTTTCCCTTAGCTTTATTCTAAAGGTAATGAAACTGGTAGTCTATCTCAAAACGTACAAGCCATCTTTGTTGTCTGTGTGACGTTCATCAGGTCTGTCGAAAAGGGTGAAGAGAGGGGGCTGCTGGAGTTAAATTGTCTCAATAGATCACCAGATATGTAAAAATAAACAAGTGATTGATACATAAAGATATTATTTGATGCAATAATTCCCTTAGGCTTTGATATTGAGTGAACATACTTACCTGATCCTCTATGTATGACTATAGCTGCATTTCTATACTCCTTGAATTGTGCAAAACCCAAATATTGCAACAAAAAAATGGTAATGAAAACACCAAAATTTCAAATAACCTCTGAAATATAGATAAAGTTTTTACACTTTCATTGTGGTGGTTTTTCAAAAGTTTCAATATTGAAGTTTATCATAACAGTTCAATGGAAACACCTTTCTTACAAAATGCATGGCTGCTGCCACACATACAGATTTTGACTTTCCTATTGAAATGCCCTCTGCCTGTTAGTTGACAGCATCAGTAACATCAATAATGCCCATCAAAATGTCAGTTCTGGCTCTTAAATTGTTTGTGATATCCATGGATACCAACAGTTACAGTCCTCCTTTTTATACGTATTGTGGGAATTGGATCTCATGGGACAAAATTTTACTTGAGTTGTGTGCAACACTAGTCAAAATGGAAACACTGGCAAAGCACAACTGTGCTTTAGGGAAACTTCAGAAATATTGCTTCTATTCTGCAAAATGTGCAATGGAAACGCAGCTTTTGACAGTCAGAGCTGCTCAAAGGGGGTGGTGACATAAGGAATTGTATTATAATTAATATATGCTGATGCAATTTTTTGGGGATAAATATTGATCATAAATACTTACGTTTCATCAGCTAGGTGACAGTGACTTAAATTTGTGTGCAGAATGCACTTGCAAAATCAACCACTGCAATTTATGTATTGTCTTTTACTGATACAAGTGTTATTGATGCCCCTACCACTTCTACCATCATTACAAATACTGCAAATACCAATGCTACTTATCTTCCACTGCGCCTTCTGCTACTCTTCTTTTATTTCCCTGGTTGTGTTTAGTTATACTGAGCTAATTTTAATATTGTCAAGGATACAATCAAGCACAATAGATATGGACTTAAAGTATATGAAAGTGTCATTTACCAACCAGGCTGGACTGCATCTCATCAGGTTGGATCCAAGACAGTCTTGACCTGATAAGACATACACTCTGCTGAGTCTTTGATGGATTGCTATGGCATCTGGCACCAAGACAATTGCACCAGTAGATACTGGACGTCCTGTGATTTGCAAAGCAGGGCATTCATCAAGTCAAAATATGTTGTCACTCAGACGCTTTGGAGAACTGGAAATCGCAACAGCTTTGTCTTGTTTTTTCTTGGGCACCTTCTTCCATTGTTTTATGATCTTTTACAGATGTTCCAATACACATGGCATTTAGGCACCCTGGTTAGTCTGTGGCACTGCAAAAAAAGATAATAATAACAACTGGGATGCAGTGACACTTTTCACTCAAGGCCAGGACCACATGAGTGAGCACTCGCTCCTTATACACACCAGTGAGTCTTGGCTGCCCATGACCTTGTCACTGGTTCATCAGTTTTCATTTTTTGAACCACTTTTGGACCCCTGCAGATCAGGATCATCCACATGAGCTGCAGTTTTGAGATGCTCTGACCCAGACATCGAGCCATCATAACTCAGCCCATGTCAAAGTCGCTTACATCCGTTCTCTCGCCCATTTGCCAGATTTGGACACAAATTGTTCCCTCACTGACTGACACATCCCACCCACTGACAGGTGCCTTTATAAGGGGATTACTAATGCAATTCACTTCTTCTGTACAGAGGTCATAATGTTATGGCCAATCAGTATGAATTTTAATCTTATATTTAATACGAATTATAGGTCTAATAAATTTCTCTTTCATGAAAATATTCTAAATACATCTGTAATTATAATCTTCTTTCTGCCTTTTTTTCTCGGTGTCAGAATGACATGCATTGTGAAACACCCTCTGTACAGTCAGAGTGTTCAGCAGTCATTTTATGCTGATGCATTACGTAAAATTGGACATTTTTCTCCAGCTGCCCTCATAATGAATGACACATTAGTGGAGGCTTGTAAAACTTGCATTGTCATAATAGGCAGACATGTCCTTGTTACTGAATACATATTGTCAGCTCTTGTTGCCAAGGGATTTGAGGATTTTTGGGTCTTATTTTGTTTCACTGTCATGTTCACTGCTGCAGAAACAGAATTAAGCATGCTGGAATAAGTATAATTCCATAAGGGACTTCTTCCTGAAAATCAGAATTGTAATACAGTGATCTATGGGTAGTTGTATGACATAATTAATTGCTTAGCCAGTATTACTCAGGGTGAACACTAGAGGTTTAGGATTATGACAGTACAGACTGCTGAGAAAAGCTTGAAGGGGTGTAGTGAAAGCCTAAAAATGGAGAGTCTAAAAAAGGCATATTTGCTTTTTAATTATCTCTATTTAATGGATTGTGTTTATACATCCAAGAGTCATAATGAGTGTTTTCCCCTCTGTTGCTTTCACAGCTTATGTTACAGCTGCCTTTAATGGCTGCGCCTCTAGCCCTTCAAACGCCTCGTTGACCGAGCAGAGGCTATCATCCTCCCTCCATCCTGATCTCATTTGTTTTCCATAATCTGCCCCTCTTACATGTCAGGTCATCTGCCTGTTTGTCCTCTCTCCTTTTGTTAGGCTGAGATGAGCTGAGTTACCCACTGGTGCGCTAGATGAATTCAATCTCATTTGAGGGTTTAAAAAAGCCAATGAGATTATAAGGTAGTTGCTGCTCTAAACTGCCATAATTAAAAGAAAAAAATGGATTAAACTTTTTGTGTCATGCTGAAAAAGTCCTGCTTGTATGATTAGATAACTCTTTCACCCTGGAAACCCTTTAAGAAAACAGCAACTGGGTGAAAAAGGCAATATGTAGAGCAGTGTGACTGTGTAAATACATAATGGAAAATACTTTGTGATCTGTCAGACTAAGCGGCTTTGTTTTGTTCCCCCTATCTTGTGTAACCACTCTTGACAAATACATATCAGACTTGCTGTAACAGATATGAAGCAGTGGTTTTACTCAGGGTCAAGGACAGCAACTGTCATTTCCAGACAGGGCAGTATGTTGGTGTGATTTTAAATGTCGGGTCGCATTAAGAGAAGCAGTAGCAAGCTAAATTCATGCCACTTTATGCTAATGTATGAGGATTTACCTGACCTCTATTTAAGAGTCAGCAACCGTTCAAATTCAAGTCCATTTATGAAGCCTGTTTTACCAGATCACACTACAAGCCTGACAAAACAAACCTCACTCTTTACATTTACTGGTTTTGCTATAGCTTGAGGAGGAGGAAGAAGAGGAGGAGGAAATTGACCCTCAGGTGTAGCTGCTCCATGTCAAGGGCACTGGAGAGTTGTCAGAGCTACATGGAAAAATCCATTACTGAGGAGCGGGAGAGGTGTAATATTTTCCATTTTCAGATGTACAGCAGCTTCTTTTTCCCTGTTGGCTACGACTGCACCCTTTGGGACATTAGACTGACTCAGGTACGCTTAGGTGTCTTCTCCTTTTAGAAGGAATGAACTGTTGTCCATTTAATGTAGTAGGATGCATTTGGTTCAGTGGCTCTTGTTTGAAGGAGGTAGGGTTTTTTACCTTTCATTACCTACACAGCAGCAAGTCAGCAGAGGGAGCTCTACATATTCTGGAGTCACAGTAAGTGAAAACATATGGTGTTTATTTGAAAATACAGAACTCAAAATGGCTTTGAATGTATGATTCATATGAATATGGGCGATAGTTTTCTTTTGAATGCTTCAGTTCATTGTAACTCATACTTCTTCAATCTTGCCCGACTTCTGAGTCTAGGTACCAAAGCTAACCAGTAACACTGCATGTGTGTTGCAACTGAAATTGAGATACCTCTTTCTAAACAAATGCACAAATGTGAAGCCCTGATACTCTTCCATGAAAGAAGGTGTTTTAACTTATTGAGCTGCTGGGAATGACGAGTGGAGCCAAGGTTTTTATGTCAGAACATCCCAGTTCATGCAGAATCCCATGACTTTAGAAAGTTTAAAGTAGCTGCAACAACTTTCTGGAAAACCTAGCATTAGCGCTAGCAATAAAGACTCTTTCCACAAGCCCTTGTCCCTACTGTTGTGAATAACCAAGGCATGTGTTTGTTTTGTTTTGGTTTGGAAAACCCAGTGGAGAGTAGATAACTTTTTGGCACTACTTTACTTTTTACACTTCGTCATAAATCCTTAAACTACTTATTCAAATTGCAGAAAAATCATCTTAGGACAATGTATTCCACCTGCATTTTACTTTATAGTAAGACTCATGTCCTGCCTATTAGAGCCAGGAATTGTGGAGTTCTTAATGTTTTGGCTTCTCTCTTTGGGAGCTGTAGTGTTGTCCATCTTTCTGTCTAAACCCATGGTTCCCAATACAGGGGTTGGGAACAATGGCATATTTCATTCATTATTGTACAAAAATAAACACATACAAACATACTGTAAACTCCTTGTGTTCACTTGAGACTGCACTTTAAAAGTCTATAGAAAAAAAGTAAGCTTTGCACTTGCTTTTTCAAAGGAGACAGTGTTGGACCTAGACTAAGATCAGCTGGGAGACTCTTCTTTTATTAAGGTGCATAAATACTAAATGGCATCTCATCAGACTTTTAAAACTGCTCCAGATACATGGTGGATGTATTCACTTGTGAACATAGACGCCCAAAGGTTATGAATTGTCAGCATGTATAAGACATGTCTGTGAACCCTGCTTCAGAGTGCTTTACAGCACAGAGAGAGAATTTTGACTTTTCTATGAATAAAAAGGTTATATTTTGAGATTTTGAAAGACTGGCGATACTACATGTGATCCTGAACCTGCAATCCTGTTCTGCATAACTTGTAATAAATGGACCGTTGACTCATAAACAGCAAATCAAGATAGTCCAGCTTGCTCATGAGCCACTCATGACTTCCTTTCTGAGTCAGAATGAGAAAGAAATTTCCTGACTCATCAAATATTCTCACTTGGAAAAAGGTAATCATGCCAGTGCCTCTGATTTGACTCATAGCTAGTCACTGATTTTCAAAGTGCTACTTTTAAGCAAACTGTAGCCTTAGTATTAAAGATAAGCTGTCGCTGGGATTTGTTTCTCCCTGCTTAAATATTATCAAGTTTTCCATCAGCCTCTCTGATTTTGTCCATACAGATGGCTTCAGAGTGAGAGGGTCAATCAGTCTGTAGAAACAGCACCTCAGGCTTTAGCATGCATATCACTAACACTTTCTATTTCCATTATATCCGTTATATGTATCTCTATCACAAAAAGTATCTTAAAGCTCCTGAAGGTCATTTTCAGCATTTTGTACTGACTGAAGACTGAAATTATCACTGGTGCCTCTTTATGGGCTATAAAAGCAGACAAGACTATTAGCTTGAAGATAAATTATTCAGGATGCAAATGCTTGAGGGTAGAAGGACCTAGAATGGAGCCCTGTGGGATTCCACCAGTTGAATTGAGACTATTGAATTTGAAGCACCAAAGTTTGAGAGTTGCATTTAAAACCACCCTCAGCAATTATTTTGTTTTCTGTATTTTGACAATGGATGTTCACCAAAGACCTTTTGTCCAGAAACTTTTTGTTCATGTTGATTTGGTGTAAATGCCCCCTGTGAGCAAAAACACATCACATTAATGATATCATCCTGTACTTAAGTGTAAGTGGCATTTCATTCTAAACAAATGCAATAAACAGGGCCCTATGTCGCTGGTCCAGTGGTTTGAGCACATGCCTGATAAAATTAGGTTAATCTTTATTACAGTGGTTGCACTTTAGAAACAGATGATGAAACAAAGACTTTTTTAAAAAGCACATATTTTAATCATCTGACAGCTCCCTCCCCTAGAGTAAAAAAATGAGGGTTTACAAAGATAATGGAATGGTGACATCTGTGACAGGGAAAAAGCAATTTAGGTTGATTGTTTTGCAACTCAAAAATATGCATAAAATTAAAGAGGGGGTATCATGCTTTCATATATTCAAGTAAATAATAGTTTTAAAGTCATAATGTTGGCTCTCAATTAAGAACTAGTAGATTTTTTTAAACTTTACATAATCACATTTTGTATAAATCTGAATCCATCTGTAAACTACTCAAAATGATCAAAGAGCAAAAAGCACAAGATTTTCACAAGAGTTTCACAGGGCTTACGGAAACAATGAGATCTTCGCTGAGGTATCTCCTAAGATCATTCCATGATCCATTAAAGGGACGGGCCTTCAACACTTAAGACTGCCTATAGCTCTGCCTCTAACAGGTGTCTGTTCAGAGACTGGCCAATCAGAAGGGGGGATTTGTAGATTGAGGAGCCTTTAAGGGACAGCATTTAAAATGAAAAATTTCACATAAAGACTTAAAAGGTGATTTCTGGCACACTGATGAGTGAAAAACAAGAGGATAAGGGAAAGGGTACAATGGGAAAGATTACTTTTGATTTCTAGTGTGGTTTGCACGGTAAAGGCTCTCTAAAATGAACAAGCTTCACGTGTTGCATTACCTTACTCTGTTGTTACTCTGTCTTACTCTAGAAAAAAAACTTCTTCAAATATCTTGTTTCAAACTATTGTAGATGACATGACCTGTGAGTACCCTGATTGGGGCTATGTTATATTAAAAACTCCTCTGTCAAGTGAAGAGTATCTCAAAATAAAAGGGTTTAGTTAGTGCTCTGTGACCCTTTTCATCACATCTCTATTGTGTAATGAGATGAAATGATTGCACAAGAGAGACATTTAAAACTGGGTTACTCTGACAGTTCCCTCTGTGAACTGCTCTGACAAACATTCAAAATTTAATCTGTTTATATTTAGCTGCCTCATGATTGAATAATGCACCCCTTTTTACATGCAAAAAAACAACTGCAGGGAGTCAGCGTTAATGAAAAATGAATACATTCGGCTTAGTTTCACAAAAAAGTTCTATTCTGCATCACTCCTCTGCGAACTCTGCCAACCAAATCCATCATTAACAACATTAAATCCATAAGACATCAACCGACCTGAGGAGGAATGAAGGGAAAAATCCAGCAGAATGGCTTACAATTAATTCCATCACTAGCTAAATCCATTTGTAAAGATTTATGGATTTGTAATTAGCATAAAACATGAAGGAGATCGATAACAATGACATTATCTCGGCTGAACTAATCCGTTTATTCCCACATCAAAATAAGGCAGAGTACATCATTTGTTTTAAGTTGTCCCTGTGCTGTAGTTGAATGTGATACTTTGAAAAACCCACACAGAAGTGAGATGTTTGAATCCTTGCATGAGGAGATCTAATGTGTAGTAAAGCAGCTGATAGTCTGAACAGAGTGGGATGCAATTACAGTGCAGGCTACCTGAGATAGTGAGGAATTGCTGTGCCACCTTGTGGATTGCACCACTCTGTTGTGCTGTGAATGCTTCAGAGGAAAAATCTCTGCAGCATCTCTTGATTGACACGATGTCATCTCCTTGTCAACCGCAGGAATGGAGCTCAAGGGTTGCATTCCCTGACGGCTCGGAGCCTGCGGAGAAATGCCAGGGAGCCAGCAGGCAGTTGGGTTTTTTAATAGAAACCTGGTGAAAAAAAAAGAAAGATCT
This sequence comes from Thalassoma bifasciatum, assembly GCA_008086565.1. Classification (NCBI taxonomy): domain Eukaryota; kingdom Metazoa; phylum Chordata; class Actinopteri; order Labriformes; family Labridae; genus Thalassoma; species Thalassoma bifasciatum. The sequence continues at coordinate 517,530 of RPOG01000247.1, read as the reverse complement.
TTCATTTCCTCACTCAAAATTTCCGTGACTTCTTGAGACCATTATGAGATACCTTTTTTTTTTCCTTAAACTATCTAAAGCATCTCCAAACAAGAGCTCAAGCTCACCTGCTCTAAAGCGTGCTCCATTTTTGGATCATTATTAATTTTAAGGAATGACTTGCAAATGTTATGCAAGAGCATCTGTCTGCATTTACATATCACAGTGTGCATGTTTGTGTGAGTGTGTGTGTGTACATGTAGATGCATGTAGCACACAGTCTTTGGGACCAGATAAATTATGGTTGTGAACTTGTGATTAATGAGCTCACCACGCTGGAGTTGTTTCACCTTGTTTTCATAAATTTGTATGCACTATGATGAGGAATAAGGAGGCGAGGTATAGCAGCTGTGAGTGTGTGTGTTTGTGTGAGCAGGCATGAAGTTTTGAGTGTGAGACAAAGTTGAGAGATAGACATAAGTGGATGAGTGAATAATAGAAAATGAGACCCTTGATCATGAAGTATAGTGTGTGCAGGTACAGTATTTCATCCTCTGAATGAGAGCCTCTTTATCTCTTCCTCTGCTCTGTAAGAGTCTATTTCACTGCATAATGTGAGCAATTAGGTCTTGGCCATGAATAATGTTTGATTTATTATCTCAACAGCTGTCACTCTTTGAACAAGAAATGCCTCTGCAAGAGAATTTATTAGAGAGCTGGTTTAAGGGAATGATATGTCTAGGCTGAACAGAGGCTCCCACCTGGTTATTACCTCAAATCTTATCCCAAAAAAGGATAAAGGGCGCGTGTAATGACCTTACAGGGAGGTGATTCTCCTAATAAGCAAGGGAAGAAGCTGCAAAGAAGGGGTTAGCTTATAAGACAGCTCACCTCTTATCTCTGATTGAAAGTATTGCCACAAAAGCTACATTAACACCTGACTTACGGCTAAAATATACCAGTTCCTTCAGTGGTCCTGCTTCATTCCCTTCCGACACTGGATATGATAGGTTACCATTCAAGTCAATGAGTCAACTCACCTGTTGCAGCCTGGCCCCGTGCAAGGTCCGGCAAGCGATATAGAGTAATCCTATTTCTATAGGATGCTGTAGCTGTGAAGCCTCGATTCACTGTAGGGAAGATCGAGGGAGACGGGAAGCAGTGCATGGAAACCATTGAAAAAGAGCTTATGACTTTCAAAATAAGTCTCCCCTTTATTTTAAATGAGTGAAGAGAAACGTATCAGTAGAGTAAGGAGGTTGGTAACTTCCTGGTCTCACAACTCCAGCTGCCTGTCAGCCATGCGGCTGGCCAGACTGAACATGCAACTGGTGTGTGTTGACTTAGAAGTGAAATACACTGCGCTTGTCTGCCGTGGATCTCAGATTCGGAGTGCGTTGAGTGCGTTTGTCAACTCATACTGACAGATGATACGGCCACCTAGCCACAGGGCTGTCAGGCAGTTGTTCTTGCGAGATCGACTAGTTCCCGTGCTCCCCACTCCATTGATGAGTCTCTCTTTAATCATGTTGGGCTGAAAAACCTTAAATCTGCTGACTCCTGGTGTCTCCTCTCCCTATGTCTGTTTATTGCTGTAATCAAGCTAAATACAATCTAGTTTTGATATGTTTTGTTTTATTTTGAAAGTCACTGGCTCTTTTTGATGGTTCCCGGGCATTACTTCCTGTCCCGTTCAATCTTCCCTGCACTGAATTTATGCATCACAGCTGCATTGTCCAGGAGAAGTAGGATTGTTGCCTATCGCTTGCATCGGCACGCAGCCGGACTGCAAGTGAATGGATGCAGTGTGAGTTTACATGTTGACTTGAATGAATCCCATTTGATTTTTTTGCCGTGACACAGCACGCAGGCTCAGTGCAGACAAATGACATCATTTTAGCAGCCTCAAACTGCTGCTGACTGATTCTAGCCTGGTCTAAGTTTTTTTGTAGCTATAAAAATAATGAGGGTCCTTTTAAATCATTTTTTCTCTTTCCCTTTTAATACTTTTCTGCTCTCTTACAGCGTCCATTACAGTTGCATGCACATGACAAAGTATGACGTCATCCAGCGTCTTATAGGATAGTGGCTAGCTATTTACCCCACTAAGGAGTTTGCAATACTGACCATGAGTTCTACCATATTTAAGCAGTGTTTTAAAATCACACTTTTGCCTACTGAAGCAGTTGAGTAGCTGGCAAAGTCCTGCAATTGTAGACCTCTGGTTTGAGTCATTGTCTTCAGGAACGTCATGATCCTATACCACATTCATATCCTTAGAATCAATCTCCACAGAAACCAAGCTGCATTATGGATAATTGAGGAGCTATTATGGCAATCATGGGTCCCATAAAAAATCCTCAATGGTTGCTCTCCTTTCTCCAGGCTGGGCTAACAGAACTTTTGTCTCCTCTGCCCTGTTTTTAGCAGCCAGGCAAGCTGCAGAGAGAAACAACTCTCAAGTGACGCTTAACTTTATAGCTGAGGAATTGTCACAAGGCAATCTCGTGCCGTGTGACTTTTTTCTTAGCTTGAGCCCCCTGAATTAGGCCAAACTTAGAAGAATGTTTTTGTCTTACATAAAATATGTTAAACTTAATTGTCTGTTGAGGGATGCGTATATCATAGAACTTGGGAAGCATTTGAAATGGCAATCCTTTTTGATGCCCCATTTCATATTTTTAACTGCAAGTAAGTGACCCTTGTGTGGTTAGCTGTTTTTACTCTTTTCTCGTCTAGACAACTTCTTCAAATGGTTTTTAATTCTGCTCCAGAATTACTGTTTCCCTCAAAATAGTCCCAAAATTTAAGGGTTTTTTTTCATCATGTGTTGATCTCTTTTTACATCTGCTCATTCAATGTGGTAAAGTAGGGACTTGAAAGCTCTCATTTAAACTAAAGCACAGCAAATGGTTTTTGATACAGTTGGAACGTCTTGTCTGAACTGTGCTGGATTCATTTTAATGTGGCATGTTTTACAGCAGCACAAGTTTTCCTACACTTAAAGCAGCTGTTTCTGTGTTTCACGTCTGTCATTAGTTCACAAAATGTCCCTTTTCGGCATTCCTGAAACATAATGTTGACAGACATAATATGAGCCTTTGGCAGAAATAAGCACTCAGTGTAAATGTGTGCATTTGCAAGAAAAAATGAAATGCGATCCTTCTCAGCCACACAGTCCACATTAGTCATTTACATGCAAGACAAAATGGCTACAACAGTGGATGAATACAGACACTGCTTACCCTCCTCGCCAAAGTCCACTTTTAAACATGTGTTAATCACTCATGACTGCATCCTATAGTGGGTATGGAATTTAAAAGTCTGCTTGGAATATACACATGTAGTATATAAGGTGTGAACCGAAATTGTGACAACAGTATTTATTGCATCAAAATTGATTTAATATCAAAGCTGCTTGTATTTAGATATCACTTGAATTTCCCTCTGATCTTCCCAGACCTTGAAGTTTTACATTCTGTGCGGCTCACACTCTCTTGCAAACGTGTGCAAAAAGATTCCTTCTTCTGGCTCAGTTTTCTTCCATGATGATTCTTCCTCGACTTGTTGGAGAGGACTACTGACTCGAGAGATAGCAAGCTGTGGCAGTCGGCCATGAACTTGGCTGCATTTGCTGACTCAGACAAGGACATTAGCATACAGCTGCCATTAGCCGGGCTGCAGCTGCTACAGACGCCTTCCTCAGTTTGCTAAAAGGAAGAGATGGTATGTCGAGCTAATGCATGACAGGAGGTTCATAAGAAGTGCACTTTCAGTCCTGGGAGACCTTTGCTGAGGCTTGCGACCTGTCCTTTTGATTGACAATACTACCTTGGTTAATGGTGTATTGTTTTAGTGGTTTAAATTGAATATAGAAAAACTCCTTAGTTGGCACATTCAGCTCACAAAAGCAGAGATGAACCTTTTGGGCCAGAAAATAGAGTTAACTGTGCCTTTTCTGCTTGTTTCTAATCCGCCACAGAAAGCCATCTTTTCATGTCTTGTTGAAGCTGCATCCCATTCTGTCAGGGTTGAGGTGATGTTGCAGGCAGATTGCTTATCCGTCAGGATCTCAGCAGACACAAACAGGTTGCTGATGCTGCTTCTTAAACCTGTCTCAGTCAGGCCTTGATCATCAAATCTGTACCCTGTCTCCCGTGATATATTGACAGCATCCCATTCGTCTCCCCTCCTTCCCCCCTGCGAGCTGAATTCCTGGCCAATCCTGAGCCTGGTTACGGGGCCATCATAAAGAATGTATGACAGGACCTTAGAGCGGTGAGGGATGGCTTCGGTGAAGCCGGCAGGGCTGGTGAAGATGGAATAACGCAGGTGTGGCGGCACATGGCAGGTTGACTTACGGCCTTGAATCCTTTCACAAGCACCTTGAAATCTCAGAGTGTGGACAATGTTTGAGAAGTTTTCAAAACGAGCATGAAACAGATGAAGTGTTCTGCAAGCGTTATTAAAGCTGAGGGACGAGGCCGATGCAAGTTGCAAGTTCAGATTCAATTTAACATATCCACAAGCCAAAGCAAAGTTTATGCGTATTGGATGTTGGGAGCTGAATCTTTGAGTTTGAACTCATTAAGATTAAGTGTGACTTTTTTAGGGCAGTTCCCAAGAATAAAGTTCAAATCTGGGGTTTCATTTGTCAATTTACTTTTTCCATTTCCACCAGAGACATGGAGGAGTTACAGAAAGCTCAACCGTTTACCAAAGAGGTTGAGTTTTCAGGAGCTGTTGATTGGTCATGGTCTGAAAGCCTCAAACTGCAAGTTCTCTTCACAAATTGTGATCTCTAGAGATAAACCACAGACCTAGATCAACACAATCGGCATGACAGTGACGTCAAAACTAATTAAGATTGCCCGTGTGGCACAATGGTACCAATCTGTGCTGGGTGGGCCCGGTGTCAGTGTGGGCCACCGCAAGGTTATTTTTCTCCCATTGTCGAAGGCTTAGAGACACCTCCAGAGGGATCCCTCCAGCCAAGACACTATTATCAGTCTAAGGTTTGGGGACAATCACACTGTTCCTCTCTCATTTCTCGTAAAGGTCCCTCTTCAATTAATCTCAGAGCCAAATCTTTTTATGCTCTCCTGTACGGCTGACATGAAAAGAGACTTTTTCAAAGAGGCTTGTGAACATGTTGGATTTGGCGTTGAAAGGGAACAAAGAGGGATTATTTCATATAGAGTAAACTTGGGAGGAGAGGTTGTCGTCAGCGGTGACTGTGATTATGTCCCGATAAAGTAGTGCTGCCACATCTAGAGAAAATGTTCCACTTAATAGAGTCAGCATTGTGAATGTAAGGAACAGGCTGTTCTTTACGTTTCACAAATAGTTGACTGTGAACAGATCTAAGACATCAAGTATAAGATCTCAACGTTCAGATAACAGGAATACTTTAAGTACTTTAACAAAGATGTTTTGAGAAAGCCTGGTGTTGAATTCTTGATTTTAATTCTGGCAGTTTCTCTTAAAACTCCTCTTTGGAACAATTAACAGATGATTAAACAAGATGAAATTGACACTAACGCATCTTTATGGCCTATTGACCTATTAACAGCCACAGCTATAAAATAGTCATGCACATTTTGGCGACAGAAGCAGTGTTTTGCTCCAATCATCTACATTAGTCAGCAAGCATTAAATGAGATTAATCATGTAAACCGTCTCTTTCTAGGCTCACTTAACTATAGTATTACACAGCTTTTTCAGTGTCTCCATGTCACGAGTGTTTTAGAAGTAGTTTCATACAAGCAAATACATTGCCTGGCCGAAAATAAAGTCACCACCTGGATTTACCTAAACAAATTAATACAAGCCTCCCATTGGATAATGACTGTATGGGTACTCATCCCATCAGCTGGAAATAAGTTATTTAACCCCAGCTGATGGAAAGAGAATCCTTAAACAACCATGGCAAAATACACATCCTGTGGTCGTGGAGAATGTGTTAGTCGGTAAGGTCAAATCATTGGCATACATCAAGCAGAGGAAACATCTAACCCAGAAACTACTTATTGGGTTAAGAACTGTCCAAGGCATCATTAAAAACTGGAAGGTTCAGGGTAAGAAGAGAGGCAGGTGAAGTGATGCATCCATCATGCCTTGTGCCTACTGTACAAGTCTGTAGGGGCAGTGCTATGATCTGGGGTTGCTGCAGTTGGTTTAGTTTAGGTTCGTCAACATTATATGCCCAAAGAATTAAGTCAGCTGACTACCTGAATATACTGAATGACCTAATTATTCCATCAATGGATTTTTTTTTCTTCCCTAATGGCATAGGCATATTTAACGATGACAATGCAAGGATTTAGCAGGCTCAAACTGTGAAAGAGTGGTTCAGGGAGCATGAGACAGCTTTTTCACACATGGATTGGCCACCACAGTCCAGACCTTGACCCCATTGAGAATCTTTGTGATGTGCTGGAGAAAGCTTTGTCAGACCCATCATCAATGCAAGATCTTGGTGGAAAATAAATGGAACACTGAATGGAAATAAATCTTGACATTGCCGAGGCTTATCGAAACAATGCTTCAGTGAATGTTTGCTGTAATCAAAGTCCAGCAAAATATAAAGGTGTGTGACTTTTTCTTTTTGGTGGCGACATTTTTTATCATTTTCCATAAAAAGAAAAAATCTTGCTCATCTTGCCTTTTCACACCAGAAAAATATTCGAAGTGTAACTTATAGTTGTAAAGACTCTATCTTCCCAACATGACTCATCGTTTCTATTTATGTTTTTCTCCTCAAACTCTGCTGAAAGAATGACTCAGTATGCCTTTTGCCCTTAACTTCCAAAATTAATCTCACTGATAAGACAATAATGGGTTGATAGTGGATGTTATTTAAAGAATAATTCACTCTGCATAAAGATAGACCTTGTCAGTAACCTGCAGGAACATGGAGATGAAACAAATTGAAACTAAATTGGAATCTGCAGCAACTGCATTACAAACTAATAAATGCACCTTAAAATGCTCCAGTTCAGAAACTTGAACAATTTGAATCCAACAAATAGCTTCCGTTTATTTTTTACTCCAAACAAAGCCTCTCTCCTTAACCAACCTTGCTTACATGTAATCAGTTGAAAATAACCTTGGAAAATGCAAACGAGGCAATTGTGTTTGGGTTGATTAATTCACTTCAGAATTGCTGTGCCTGACTGCGTGTGGAACACAGCAAGATTAATTTAGAGAATTTATGAATTGCACAAAAACAACGGCTTTTGGAGCGCAAAGATGAATGTTTATTTGGATACAGCAGCAGAGTTATAATGTTACTCTCAGGCCCCAGCAGTGTGGTAATACACACAAAAACACACACACATGGAGTCAAAGTTGTTTTAAAGTCAAATGGATTGTAACCGGAACCTGAGATGCACTCTGTTCCTTTACTCTGAGGATTTGGTAATGTGTAGAACAAAAGAGATCTGAATAATTTATCCGCCACAGCATGCATTGTGGTTGTATACATACAAGTGTTAGTTTCTGAGTCAGTGTGTGAAACACTAAGCACGCTGGTAAGCAGAAGTGGGAAATATACACACATCTCTACCCAATTATGTCATGGAAGCAGAGATATCTAATCAGAATGAAAGACTATAAATATATTAGTTTCACATAAACTTCACCCTAGCCTCCTCAATAAAAACTTCAACAATGTGGAGTATTTGAAATGAACATCACCTTGTGCTTTTTTAAACAGAGGAAACCAACATATTCCTTCTTCATTTTGATGTACCATGCAGAGGTTTAACAGGAATAAAGGCACAGTCCCTTTAAATCTGCTGAGCCTACCTCCTAAGACCTCAAAATAAACTAATTAAAGACCCAACAACAATAAAAGAAAAAAGATCCACATTGCAGGTACAATCAAGCCGTTTAAAAATAACTTAAAGTTGATTTCATGTAGGAACCACCTCTGACCAATCATGGTTTAGGATTTCATGGTGGCCACTGGTGGTCAGCTTGTCCATCTCCTCTCAATTAATATTTCTGAGGTTAAGGCCTAGGGCTTTCTGTCTATATGCCAAATTGTCTTTGGGCAGCACACTTAACCCTGAACTGCCTCCTTTGCTGTGTAATCAGTGTGTGAATGAAATTAATAATTATCGCTATAATTGCTCTTTAAAGAGAAGTGGCTGCCATCAATGTAACGTGTGGTTTTACTGAGTGAACATGGCTTTCAATGTAGAAGCAAATGGAGTGGTTTGAAGACTAGAAATACTTATTAACGGGCATTTACAGTGATATCACCCAGTGCACTGGAGGGTTAGAGAGCTTTGTTAACGTTTAGGCTAAGTGCATTTTGGTTGATGGTATCATTCAAAGTATATTTGCCAGTAGTTAACCCTCTGATGCATGAATTATGAAAGGCAGTGTCAGGATTTTTCCCTTGAGTGTTTTTATTTGTCTTAAAGCATGAAAAAAAGTTGTTATTTTTTTCAAATATTTTTAACTGAGCATTCAACATAAAACTTGAACTCAATGTAAATATGACTTATTTTTGTTTGACTTCTTTTCTTTCTTTCTTTTTTTTCATGAATAATATTTTTTTAATGCTTTGCGAAACAATTTAACTCTCTTTCATCCATTTTAACACTGAATAATTGATAGTTATTACGCTGTTTTGCACTCAAATGTTTGTCTACATCTTTTTTAAAAGTATATGTAGATATATATTTGGAAAAAGAATTGAAAACATTTTTTCAGGCCCTAAGAAAAATAAAAATATCCTGACACAGGCTAATATGAATATCTACCACATGAACCACTGGTGTCCACTGTAGTGACCACTATGCACCCAGGGGTTAAAGTGACATAAAAGAGTTAAACCATGTACCACAAATGTCAAATTTCAAATGAGATGAGTCCCTATATGGGTGCTCACAAACTTGAGTATATGAGAAAATAAGAGAAACTTGTTAAGCTTGGTGCAATCACCTTGTTTATATGGCCCCACTGGTTCTTTCATTAACAAGTTTTAGTATTATAGCTGTTGTTGTGTTTGGCTAACAGCATGAGTTATTTGCCTCCTTTAGATTAGAAGACTTTCTCTCATTAGATAAAATCCAACTACAATTGTGTCTCCAAATATTTTATTTTCGCACATTAAATTTTATTCTCCATGCAGTCTGCAATTCACTGCTCACTAATACTTTCATTTTTCTGTTATAGACGGGAAATGAGACCTAGAAATTGCTGTTAAAACATTTGTGAATATGTGCTGAATCCTTTGTTTGAAGCAAACAATAACAATTGTCGGTGAATTACAGAGACCAGCAAGCGTATGGCCATGATCCATTCAGTAGATTGAAGGTAATATCAGCCTTGACGTGCACTTTTGTTCACTGCACTGTACAACAGGAGATAATCATGGTTGAAACTAGAGAGTCACTCACTTGGCCCTGACATCAAATTAGTATTATGTGATTTTTGCAATCCAGACAAGCACAGGTGGACAATACAGCGTCAAGTGACAAAGGTCTTTTGATGCTGAGTCAATGAAGCCTGTAAAAATAATATTACAAAATATATTTTCTGTCTCTTTTCTTTCTGATTTCTCTATGACTTAAAAGGTATTTGGGTATAAAAAAAGTTTTTTTCACTTTCATTTCATTATGTTGCATTAGCTGTATGAACACAAATAGACGGATTTTAGTTCATTCTTAATACTTTAGCACAATAACAGATGATTTTTATGTGGTTGCCACCTTTTTCACAAGCAGTACCTTTTGTTTCCCCTGTTCAGGCTCAAACTGTGAGTGAATTTATCACTCGCACATCCTGCTCATATTTACTGTCATTTCCGGATACTTTCGTGTACTTTCGAGTACCATTTCCGGAAATGGTACTCGAACAGGCAGCTGATTCACAGCACACAATGCAACATACATACATGTAATGAACCACTCTAAAAATACCACAACAGTTGAAATAATAAACCCATTGTGTAACTATTTTCCCCACAAACACACACTTGAGATACATGTGACTCATGTAGATGATTGGAGCAATACAATTGATGCTACTCTGCGATGCTGAGTCGTTAGAAATTCAGGTGTTTCATGTGATTAATTTTTCCCGTTGATTTGACAAAAACACTTCTGCTGTGTGGAGAAAAGCTGCATTATGATGTAACTCCAGCTCAGTGGGCCTCACTGAGGCCTTTTCTTTTTTTTGTTTTGAAGAAGCACTGTAATGGGGACTTCATCTTTTTTTCTTCTGGGGGCTATTCTATAAAAAGGTGCCTGTGCCTGAGGTCCCAGTGGTACCTATTACAGCAGCCTAGTAGTCATTAATCACAGACGAGTAAGCATTTCAACGCAGCGTCCGCACAGAGTTTCCAATAGCCATTCATTAACAGTTTCCAGCGCCATCTCTTTTTTTAGCACCTGCCCCCTCCTCCCTATCGCTCCCACCTGGACTCCACAGAGTTGGTTCTTTTCTTGCTGACGTACCTTTTTTTTTTTTTTTTTTACTTCCTCTGCTATGAAGAAGAGTGTACTTACAATTCAGGGCTGTGGAAAGATCTGAAGTTAACGTTTGCAAAAGTTCTGTGCTTTTTCTCATTTTGTTTCCAAGTTGTTGTTCATTAGAAAGGCCTGTTACAGTCTGGTGGAAACTGACAAAAATACTCTCTTTAATTGTGTTCATCTGTCTCAGATTCTGAGCATAGAAAATAGTTCAAAAATTCTAGACATACAGATACTTTGAAGTTGTCATATCAAACCAACAAGATAAAAAAAATGCCCCTGTTAAAATACTCCTTAGCAAGCACTTCTCAAACCTTGTTTTTAAAAATGTGGTCTCATACTGTAAGCACTGCTATTTTATTTAATTTAGCATGAGGAAATAATTTGTCACACATCATGCAATACAGCGGCCAGTGGGGAAATTATACCCATTATTAATGGTGCCCAAGAACTCTCAGGGGCGTTCCATTAGAATTATTGACTTTTTCCTTCTTGTCTGATATAGAGGTTTTTTACATCAGATTGGTGCAAGGTCAGCATCCAGGGAAAACAAAGCATGGTATTTGTGTCAGAAACTGAAATACAGAAACAATCATTTGGTTTCTCAGATTTTGACGTATATACTTTTAAAAACATTTCACACATAACACGGTGAAACCATCAACTTTTCCAGGACCTTAAAACTGTGTCTTTTCACAACAAATCTCATTGTTTCCTTTCCTAAACAAACCAAACTAGACTGTTTGAAGGTAGAGAAGTAAGAGAGATTTGAGGCTGTTTGCTTCAGCGCCATTAAAATAAACAAATAAATAAATAAATGAAAATAAAGCATCCAGTGAGTCAACTGAACTATTTGGTTGCTTGATGATTGTTGCTCCTTTACTCAGGCCACTTTTCCACCATTTACAAATCACAGCTGAAAAACTTGACTTCTTTAAACCGTCTTTTTCTGGACTTTGTTTGTGATGATTTTCTGAGTGGGCCTCAGAGTCAGAGCTCATTAGTTTCATGCTCTAAGCTTGATTGTTGTGTGAAATGGCAAAACTTTCTCATAAATTGGCCTTCCATTGCACTGTAAAGGCACTATTTTCCTAAAATTGGTTATCAGGTATGTTGAGAAGTGTATCTCGGGTCGCCAAAGGCCTGACAAGACAAACCTGAGTGATTCGGCTCTCTGCACTGATTGATTTAGTGTTGCTCTTAAATCGCTAATTGATTAGCATCAGAGCTCAGAGTAACTTTCTTTTTAAATAATTTGCCTACAATGACAGAGAACCTCCCACCTCAGCTGAACTTCCCTTAATATAAATCACCAGAAGAGGAATTATCCAAAGTGCTGATGAGCAGATAAGAGGGGAGATCCCTCCTCCTCAGCTTACCTCGTGTCATATAGAACATTAACCCTGAGAGTTAGATTTCCCTGGGCAGCAGCCTAAACAAAATGATCGCTAATCATTTGTCGTCTGCTGGCTGGAAGGCCGCGAGTGTAAGTTTGCATTGATTAAATGACAGTAGAGCAAGAGAAAGAATGAGAGGGAGCAGCCTTCTTTGCTTGAGTAATGCAGATGACAAGGAAGAATGTGACAAACAGCAGAAGTCAGCCACTGTGGGGTCAGGTGGGGATGAGGCTTATTACGCTTAGCTGATGCGCTTGATGTTTGGTTCAGAAGAGAAACACCAACTTATAGTCTGTTTAGTGTAGTCACATGCAGCTGTTTTATTTGGATGCTAGCCTAACATCCCGCATGCCCCTGCCTATTCCAACCTTTATTCCAACCTCATGGTAAAAACCTATCCAAGCCCGTTTCTGCCAGTTAAAAAAATAAGTATGAAAACTTGACTTTGCTGACCTTTGTTTTGGCCTATTGAGTCAACATTTGGAGATAAAAAGTCCAAATTTATAGGTAAAAACTCAAAATGTTGAGATAAAAAGGAAAGCCACTGCCGTGTGAATATGGTTATTAAACACTATTTGCAGAATGTCTTATTTGAAACAAACGTTGGATTCATTGACTTCTTCTACTTAAAGGTATAGTGTGTTGTGATCGCGAAGCACTCATCAGACATTATATGATAAATATGATAAATGTAAGATAGCTTTGATTGTGTTCGATCACCTAGATTCAAAAAAAATGTTTTCGTACAGACAGAATGATCCTTTAACTGGCAGCTGGTCACTATTTTGCTACGTCATGTTTCCACTGTAGCAGAAAAACACACAAACTAGGAACATGCATGTCTTTGTATTTAAAAAGTATCAGATCATATTCCTATGCATCACAGAAGCTTTGGGCCACTGACAGCAGGAACGATTACGTTTCAATCTGTATTCTGTCCACTTGATATCATTTAATGTTTCCATTTCTCCATATTGCACATTTAATAGAGGAGAAAGTTAGCCTAGTCTGACAGTATTTGAACTTTTGAGTTTCACATGATTAAGGAATCAAAGGTAAATACCCCTGTGGCCTCATGAAGAATGGCACAGCCATTACTCATATCCTGTAACAAAATTAATAGGCCAAAGCCAGCCATACTGCATGTGCATGAGTAATGCATGGTCTTGGCTGCTGGTACATTTCAGAACAGAAGCTAGCAGTATTTGCCAATTCTACGATAAATATCAAATGGTCTGGCAGCCTATTTTAGAAATTGAGCACCATGATGGAGTAAAAATTACAATCGAGCTCATGCATTGTTAAAGACAAGTGTGAACAGCTGGTGGCCTTTTCCAAATAATCCAGGCCCTGATGTTTTTGGACTTTGTGCTTGTAGTAAGAGAGCCTTACTCTTCTCTATTCCTCAGTTAAAAAATAAACTAAATATCTATGCTCCTTGCTTTCAGAATAAAAATAGACTTTTGTGCTTTAAGAGGCATACACTCACACTCAGCTTACCCCGCAGGATAAAAAAAGCTTGAAACAATTTCATCAAGGAGTCTGCATGTATGCAGAATCTTAACAACTGCTCCATTAACTCACAGTAATGATGCATGCCTCCCGTCTGTTTGCCCGTTGGTGATTTGGGGATGGCACACTGTTGCATGCCGTATGCCTTCTTTCATTCTGGCCAGATTTCACAACATTGCAATCGGAGGAGATAGAGCAGAAATAAAGTACATCTGAGCCGAAGTGTACGTAAAGGTCTGTACTGTTAAGACGCACATATCCTGAGTGAGAAATGAAGGGTGTGTGAAAGCCCAGTGCAGCTTTTCTTCCCTGATGTGAAGTATATTTGTCTGCAGCACCTTTTGAGGGTGCACAAAGCAGCTTGACAACTGAAGACATGTTTTCTTCATTGGAAAAACAGCCTCTGTGATACACGGGGAGAAAGCTATTTTTTACCCCCAACTGTTGTTTATGGAAAGCAAGTGTCAAAAACCACCTTGGTCTCCAAAGTAGAATTGATAAAAGTAACACTTGGAGAAGTGCATGCTCTTATTTTTGAACACACGCACTGCTGTGCGAGAATTTAGAAATTTGAATGTGGAAGTCAACTTTCTTCTTTGATGTGTAGATGTGCAGAATGTATTTATGCAGTGCTTATTTCAGAAGGCAGATATGTTTCTCAGTTGAGTGCATACAGGAAATAAATTATTTCAGCACACTGTTGCAGGTTGCACAGCCCAATTACTTTTATTTTTAAGACTGCTGCTGTTATTCCAGATACGTTAAAATTTGAGGATGATACAAAGACTACATTTTCTTCCTGCACTCTGTCTGCAGGGAAATATGTCTTGAGTAAAACTTGAAAAACTGTGAAGAACCCACAATAACGTGTTTTTGACCCAATACTAATGAACACCTGTTCTTGATGGATGATACTCATAACATTACAAAATCTTTTTACGGAGCTGTCAACCAATAATACTGGAGAATCACAATGAATTGCATAATTATACAGTTGATTCGTCACAATTTATTTTCAAATTTTCAACTCTTTCAAAAGTAGATCAAAGACAGGGTGCCGTGTACATTCAGCTGCTTTCTCTCTCCACTCAACAAACTCCCTTTTCTGTGATTGGTCAGCTCTCTGGAGGTCTGTTGGAGGGCGGAGTTACCTGCAGACCCTGGTTTTTGAGGCCTGCTCCTCTGATGTGTCATCAGTAGATCTTTACGACATCATCATTTCAGCAAGTGTGATGAAGATCTTGTTCTATTCTAGTGATTTCCAACGGATTTAGGGATTTTTTGGGAGTGGACAAAGTTACTTCTTTATTATTCAAACATTTGCCTTAAAAAAAATCTTGGCATTTGTTATGTCAAATTGCATTGGTTTTATCCACCTCAAATTCTTACCGGGTGATCACAAACCACTCCCAATTATGTCAGAATGTGAAGCCTTGTCAGTAAATGAAAGCATTCATCATGGGTTGTTTTGTGAGCTGAAATCTAAACACTTTCTATAAGTTATAATGCTCATCTGACTCCATTATATAAACAGCACTTCTGCAGGAATTTTTCCTGCACCAATATTCAAGAACTGACCTCTTCAGCAAATGAAATTTTGCTATTGCCCTGTCACATTTTCAACACCATTATCCTATGAAATGAAATTCTCCTGAGAGACTTGATCAGTGTGAATAACCCTCTTGTTCTGCTTAAGAACCTCATTAGATATGTTTCTGAGAGCAGTGGACCCATACAGCAATTTGTGCTTCCTCTTTCTACTGTGCAAGAGCTCCAAATGCACTTTTCTCCCAGCTAAGATAAGGATGGGTTAATACGTTTGTTGTGTCAGTTCTTGGAAGTGCTTGACTCTCCAATTCTTCTCTGACTGTAGCTGGTGATATTCTCTTTCGGATGGTTCACAGTATCTCTGGCTGTGTAATTAATCACCAGGGGTAAGGTGCTATCAAACCTCTACTCACACTTATCTGGAGGTTTAGCCTAATGTAGACTAAAGGCATTACATTTAGCTCTAATTGTAGGTTTTTCTTTTTTTAGCTATTAGTAAATTAAAATAAAATGATAAACAAATTAAATTGAATAAAACCATAATGACTCAAAACCCACAAAGGTGCTGCACTTTTGACTTTCTGTGGAAGTGAACAGATCATATACACACGTTTCTATGTCGTGAAAAGTCTAAGTTTCAGTGTTTGCAACTTTCTTTAAAGCTCCTGTGAAAAACAAACTTCCTATTTGGGTTGAGTTTGGCGCCCCCAAATGGACAAAGCTGGCACCACAGCCTCTTGCTGATTTTGTCATGTGCGTTCCTAAGTGATGTTTTCCTTCCTCTCAGAATTTTTCATTTGCTGTCTTTCCGAAATCAAAATCACTTCTCTTTTTGATTATTTCTGTTTCTTCAGTGTGCTGTCAATCATCTGGTCCAACGCCAACCCCCTCACTGAAGTCATAGATATTAGCAATAACAATCTCTGAACTGCCAGACGAGTTGCTGATGGTCTTGCATGCTTTTTTAGGTTGTACAAAGACATCACTGTACATTTCTGTGTGTTTCATCAGCAACAAAAAAACTCCTCATAGCTGTTTTAAGTATTATCAACATTTCTGTCGAAAAAGTTTTCGTTTGCAGAAGATTTGAAGTGAATGGAGCTGTCGAAACAAGCATTAAATTTTGCTTCAATGTTATTTGGTAGCATTACAGTCTTTACTTTATCTCTAAATCTGCTTCTGAGGTGAGACTTGAAGCATAAATAAGTTACAGTCAAAGAAAGTTTGAAAGTTGACTCATTTTAATGATCCACAAGCGCCAGGTTTTCTCAGTTCAAACACTTTGTCTCAGCTTCTTTTGACTTTTTTTTTTTTTTTTTTCATTCAGCAGAAAATTTGAGTAAGACTTTGACCACAAGGGCCCCTCTAAGGTGGAGCCAAAACTTTAAGGCTCCCTCTGGTGACTGACTGCAGTGTACGTCTAAAGCCTGCCACTACTGTTAGAACAGATAGAACAAAGGTAAAATTAGAAAATAAAATAAATTAATGTTAAGTTTTTAGAACACAGTCTTTCTGTCATTGCAGTTAGTTGGTAAACTATTAAATGTTTTTTCTTTCTATCTAGCACTGAAGCTGTCCCATCAAAATAACAGCAGTTAAAACAGTTTGAATTGATTGATGCTGAAAAAAATCAAAGGTCATGATTGACAGCTGTGTTGACAAATGCTGGCTCATGAAGAAATTCTTTGCAGAGTCAGAGAACAGCAAAGAGCGAAAACATAAGCTGCGCTAACACAAGAGAGACTCAACTTTCCAAAGCCATGTGTATATCAACACATCTGTGACGTTAAAAGTCAAAAGTGTGCAATGGCTCGCTCTGTTTGCTTCAAAATATGTCTTGGTTTTGAATTCTGCCACAAGGATATGCCAGTTCTCATCATGACATTCTTTTGGCTTCACTTCTTGAAGTTGCAAGTACAGGGCAACTTTTTTTTTGGCCAGGCAGTGTATTTTCACTGTTGAGTGTTTGCTCCATTTGTCCCTTTTGGCTGAATGTTCCTGCCATTTGTAGCCTCATATTCATCGTGTTCCACCTTGGAGGACAACTTTTTCTTGTTCCCATAAAAATTGCAGTAGAAAACATTTTAAAGCATTGCAGGAGTGTTTTGTCTTTTTGCAAGCCATTTACAAGGATTGCATCATTGAATCTTCTATTATTCCAAACACAATATTCACAGCAGGTTTGTTACCAGACAAATGAACCCACCCCTGACCTCAAACCCGTCATAGACATACTCATACTTGTCATGAGACAGCTTCGACGACCCCATTGAAACATCCTGGAGCCTGTCAGAACTACTTCTTAATGATTGTGTTCTCTGCCAGCTCTGATGCGTAACTTGTCAATCCAACACACAGACTAAACCGGAAACTAGACCGTCTAGTTTCACATGAGACAGAAAACAGCAAAAGACTGTTAAATACTTTGATGCAAAACCTGAAATCCCTTGTAACATTTGGGGTGAAAAATATTCAGTCGCACATTTCTGCCCCATATCAGAGCTGAGAATATCATGCACCAGGAGGCAAGAGAGACACTACATCAGGGGCCAATTTACATCATGACACTGTCAAGATGGAGCCTCGGAGGTGTTACATCTGGAGGTGACTTGCACTGAGCATTCTAAAATTATGTGCACATATATTTGAATATTATCAAGTTCAGTCTGTACTGAGCATGAAAATCTGGGGAACATGCAAATCACTTGAGAGAAAAAAGAGAAATGTCTTTGCAATTTCAGTAAAAAAAGACCAAAGCTTGCTGTGGTGATATTATGATTAAAAACCTCCACAACATTTTATTTTATTGATTTTATTTATCCCTCAGTCCCTTTGAGACACCATGTTTCTTCTTTTGGGGAGTTTTGCTCAAAGGGCATACTAATTTCATCACTCGGCAAAAATGTGTAATTTATTATTCAATACTGAACTAACAAGCGGTGCTTAATGTTCATTTACACATTAACTAATCTGCTTTTGAATGTCAAATCAATCCAGATGATGAAACTATCATTATAGGGAAGAAAACGCTGCTGCCATGATACCTTCTTTTTTTCTTTCTGAGAACATCAAGCCTCCTTTTGAGGCTCTCCTGCTCTGTTCTTGATTCAACAGCCGATTTAACATTCGACCCAGTTTTAGCGAGGTTCTCTACTGGGACACAACCCAGAAGTGTCATACAGCAGAACCAGAATAATAAGGCCCCACCACTTTGAAAATGAAAGCAAAATATACCCCACTTTACACTCTATAGATTAACATACAAGCAAGGCATCTTTCTCGATGGGTGATCTGCTTATTTAAGAACACACACACAGTCGTCAGGTCACATTATTGCAATCAATGTGGTGATAGAAGAGGCACAGGGAAGTAGACGCAGTAAGTGCAGTGTGATTCAATACAACATGTCTGATGGTGAAGGCTGTTAATGCCCCTTGGATGTTAATCTGGTGTTGAAATGTCAGCCAACAATTTTATGTGACCCTTCAGAATGTGATTAGTATGATAATGCTGTGTGATTAGTCTTACCACGCCATACAATTATCCAGCATATAGCCCGGGGTATCAATAGTTAACGCGCAAACTGGATCACAAACAACCTGATTAAATTCCCTTACTTACTTTCAAAGAGCTAGTAGCAGTCTGCCAGCAGGTCTCACAGGGAATTTAATGCTTTTACTCAAGTTAGTGGAGTACATATTGTCTCTGAGGTGAACTCCAAGGCTGGCTCAATTACCAGAAGTCTAATTATAGGAATGCAGATATTGACAATGTTGTTTTCAGCATGTGTTTAACCCAAAGGCGTCAAGTGAGGTCAAAACAATGTGACAATTAGGTTTTAGTCTAACTCATATGCCTTTATGGCTCAACTCGAGCAAAGATATATTTAAAGCTAGAGTTAAATTATGAATTTGGAGGTTAAAAGTTGAAGCTAAGAGTTGAAAACTTAATTGTCTAACACACCCCTTGAACACTGCCAAATGACCTTTAGTATAATCAGTTCAACTCATTGTGTTCCAATCTGCTGTTTTGTTGGTAAACTGTAACTTAAAATACCAGAGGCAACATTTCCAAGAGTTTATCCATTTACAGCAACCACTCTCACCGTATTTATTTGCTATTATTCAGTGTTATTGACTTCTTCACGCTTACCCAGACATGAATCACCTTTTCTGTGTAGGAAGGGGGTTGCGTGACCCTGTGAGCTTGAGACCTTTAATTAGAGGTCCAAGCC
Source organism: Thalassoma bifasciatum (assembly GCA_008086565.1). NCBI lineage: Eukaryota > Metazoa > Chordata > Actinopteri > Labriformes > Labridae > Thalassoma > Thalassoma bifasciatum. Next base: position 498,373 of record RPOG01000247.1, on the reverse strand, counting down.
TCTCGTAGGGTCTCTCAAGGCAATTTGGTCCCAAACCAATAACAATATGACAAACCGCATTAATTTGGAAAGTAGGAACTGGGTCTCTTTAGAAAGGTGACTGGTGAGCTTTCTGTGTTCTGACTCCCATCTATTACATCTAGTTGGGCTCAGGATGAAGTCGATTCATGGAGCTAAAGTCATGTGAGCGAGGCACCTACAGTGGCATGTGTGTGGACCAGGAATGGTAGGAGAATGCTGGGGGTTTGGTTTGCTAAGAATGGCTGGCTCTGTGCTGGTGCTCTATTCTATAATGTGACTTCATACAGTTAGGATGAGGTTGCCTTTAAAGCTCTGGTCTTCACACAAAACTCCTCAAAAGCAGTTGGACTACCCTTTTTCAAGAGATACCAAGGGCACTATGCACCAACCAGTTATGGAAGGATCCTGCTTGAAGACTTGATGAATTTTCTTGGGTTAGCTGAAATGCTCTTTTGGGCAATGTTGGGAAAAAATAAAGGGAAATAAATTCAACAAAAACTTGTCCAAAAGTGTCCTCAGAAAAAGGTCAGTGATTGACCTGGTTGTAAGACATTGAAATATCTGTGACCTTAAGTCTTGGATACTTGAGCTCACAACCTGCTGGTGAGTTGTAGACTAATGGATAGATTGAGTTATTAACACTTTTGAGCCAAATCAAAACCTACAACATTAAATCTGGCAATCTTTTTTAGACATTCACTTGGATATGTGATGCTATTTTAGCTTTTGATTATTTGTTTTCACACATAAGTTTGCACAGGATCGACTTTTTTTGTCTTTGTACTGTTCTTCTTGTAGCCCCCGTGTGGCTTTCTATGATGTACAGCTCATTAAAAACCCTATTTTTCTCACACTGGTGTTTTAAGGAAACACTCATTTCAGCCTCTGTCTGACACACTTCCTCATAGCTAGTGTCTCTTTAAGGTTTCTTGCTCCACAAACCCCCTTCCTTCTGATTGGTCAGCATTTAGAGACCTTGGTGTTTGATGCCAGCCTCTCTAACGTTTCATGAAGCAGTTAGGAGAGCCTTATATGACAACCTCATCATTTCAACAAGTCTGTTAAGGTTTCTTTGATCAGTTTACAGACAGATTCAGGAATTTTAACAACATACGTATGAATATGTAGCACACTTGTGGTATGCACACCCTGCAATATTCATGTTGAAAATATGGTAAAGCATGATATCTCCTTTAAGAAACAGCTACAATCAAAATTAAAACGGATGATTTCCTGAAAGTGAAGAAACCGAATAGACCTGTTTTTTTGCTTGCTGAAAACTTGTCATGGACACATGCTGTTTTGTATTTTTCAGGCATTAAAGCTGACTCAATGTTTGGGTGTTTATGCATCTTAAGAAAACATAATTAATTTTTGTGGTTGTAATAGCTCATCAGCATTCTTTGCACATAACCTTTGTGTAACTTCAGCAAACTCTTGGGAAACCAACTACTTGCCATGCAGTATAATTTCAAACAAGTTGGCAGTTTTGATTTCTCTTGTATTCTTTGTGCTTTTTACTTTGTACCACATGCTTGCATGCTAAACTCGAAATAACAGAAATTTCTTAACCCAACTTGCATCAGTAGGACAGAACTGGGAGCAAAGTAAACACCCTATAAGATCCATGCATGAGCACAAACAAGCTTCAGTGTGTTATCTAGGCCAGCTCGCTGTAAATTACACCGCCTCAGTGGTTGTTCTGAGTGTCTTTGAGAGAGCGTTCCTCTCTCCAAGCATGTTTCCGCCATCCAGTCTCTAAAGTGTTACAGCCATAATTAGCCCAGATTAATGAGGAGGCCACTTCAAAATGAAACATATGAATAATAAAGGTGTTGTTATACAAACACTGTTTCATCTCTCATTGTAATCATGCGGCTCTCACATGGGACAGTATAAAAAGCATGTTATCAAGTTTATTAAGGCCACACTGACAATTTGTGCTGATGAATATTGATGAAGAGAAAAAAACACTCACTTTTCTTGATGATTAGGATGCAGATTATATTTGAAAAGACATTTAAAAAGCATCGAGAATCAATCAAGTCAAATTCTTCTTTATTCTTTGTCTCAGGAAGGAAAATGAAAACTTTCATCCATGAGACGCGTTACTCCTGCTGTGGAAAATGCAGTGCTACTGGTCAGAATGCATTAAGACTACCCCCTTTTTAACGCTTCTTATACTTACAGATAATTAAACCCAAGGGACAAGATTGCGAATCTACCCAGGGATCAGAACAGCTAAGGGGAATAAAGCCATAGCTCTATGAAATGATCACACTACAAACACTGGCTTCTCCTCACTCGGGCAACAAAGCCTCAAACTGCCTCCTGATAATCTATGTATGTGTGTGATATAAAGAGTTTTGTGTTTTATTTCAGGCTTTATAATCTTTTCATTGTGGCATTCAGGTTATCAGGTTGTGGTCAGATGTTCTGCTCATTTCTGCATCCCAAATATTCCTGCACAAATGAAATATTCAGTATTCTGCAGAAACCACTAAGTCCCTGATAACAGGAAGCCTTCTCAAAGTAAGATGAATGAGTGGTGGTTGACTCTTGAATGAAAGAGCTTTCTTTTTTCTTCATTTCAGCATCTTGAAATAGCTTTCTTGATGCAGCAGAAATTTCCTCTGAAAATGGAGCCTCAAAAAGGGAATTTAATTTGTCTTTTTATTGTTGTTTTTGTAGATTTTAACTAAAAAAAATGAGAACCATCACCATCCACCATCCCTTTTCCCTGGATAAATAATTTTAAAAATGCTCTGTGCTATGTTAAAATTAGCATGACAGGATGAAAGTTAATATCTGCATAAAACAAATGTGCTGATCTCTGATTTTGAGCAACAAACACGAGCCGCTCTGTGAGACCAGGGAAAAGTGGAGGGAAAGTGGAACAAACTTTTCCTCAGAATCCAGGCCAATGCTCTCCCTCTCTGCCAAGCGCTGTTTTCCCTTTTTTATTTTTTTTCCTGATGCCAGTGATGCTCTCTGATTAGGTCTTTGTTTGAACTGAGTAAAAGCCCACACACAAATACTTTCCCGTTAATTGGAGGCTTTTTTGAAAGATGAGAGTGGGAAGGAAGAAGACGGGAAGCTTCAAAACTGAGGGAAGGAACCTAAATTTGATCCCTTCAAAGGCAGAGCGCGAATCTTCAAACCAATCCTCCTTCTTCCTCTGAGCTTCTTGTTTGTATCTGGTAACTTCACTCAGCTCACAAATGTAGCTCGTCCTGAAGGAATCAGTGAAACCCCATCAGGAGTTATCGATGGTGGACTCGCAGACATTAACAAAGACTGTTCATGTGTTTGGCAGCGTGGACCCTCAGGGCCTTGGCAATTCAGGGCCGGGTCTGTTTGATCTATAGAGAACACACCATGGATGTCAGCAACCGGGAATGCTTATTTCCCTGGGGAAGCAGCCAGTGGGGACAGCAGAATCCAGGAGGCTAAAAATATATTTGTGTGAGGCGATTACAGGTATAAAGTTGGATGTGAACAGTGGAGACGCTTTGAAATGCTAAATTAGTGTCCGCTCTTCTCCTGTCATGGGTGCTTCGCTTAAAAGGGTTAACTGTCATCCTTTGCGGTTTTCCTTGCATACAAACTACATACTGTACCCTCTCAAGTGTTGATGTGTCCATTACATGACTACTACCAATTATCTTGAGCGTTGCACCAAGAAAACCGAGCCCCATCTGACAATGTAGCTTTTGTATCACTGAATTAAAAAGGCAGGGAAAGTGTTCTCCAAAAGATACTTTCAATTTAGTCTCTTACTGGAGATAATTTCACTTAATAGCCCTGATATTGTCTGCAGTCTCAACCTAAAGCTGAATATATCTGCATTAATGTGCTCAATTCGTTTATATCTGCATCTCCCAAGGCCAAATTGACTATCTCTGGTAACCCTGCATGTAAGAAAAACTGTTAAACACATGCTTTTCTTATCAGCAGCCCCTCCAAATTCTTGTGGTTCCACCTCCTCTTGATTAAGAGTAGCTCCAGACACAAAGGAGCAAACAGGCTTATCAGACAGGGATCAGGGGAAAGAAAAATAACCCTCACCACCACGACACCTCTCCTCCTTCTTTTTTCCACTGCCCTGGTCGACTGAGGGAGGGGACAAGCGGTCGAGGTAGGACGTGCAAGCCAGAGGATGAGGAGCAACTTGTCAAGATGGTAAATGATAAACAGAAAGCTCCATGTGGGAGGAAGAAGTGAGGCCGTTTGCCCCCGGTGGCTCCACTCGTGTTTGTATTGAATGCAACTCATGTCACATCGAAATACATCATACAGAGCTTTTCAGGAAGATCAGAAGTCACAGTTTTTGCAGGAAGTGGTCTGCAAGGGCAATGCCATTAGAGGCTAAAAAAAACTGGTGTCAGATTGTTGGATTACATATGAACCGACTTAATGCAGGCTCCTCCGTACTTATTCTCCACATAAGCTGAACAAAAGTGTGCTTCTGAGAGATCTCACAGGTACTTTAAAAAGACTGCCGAGACGGCGAGTGTTGTCTGCCGGTGTTATACACAACCTCTCAGCAAACTCTGAAGAGTGTGGGGATGTGGCATAAATGGCACCGGTGAGACACAATGTGTTTTCACAGATCCAAGAATAAACCACACCGCTGCCTCTTGGTGCTAACAAGTACATTTTAAACTGGATTTTGGCTGATGAAGTGCTGAGGAAAGAAATACTGATAAATGTCACATATTTACTTTTGACTAACTCAGGTCTACTCTGCCTGATTTTCCCAGTCCCTGAAACATTATGAAAATTAGCGTCATGATTAGGCAGTCAATGTACCAAGTACATTTCTGATTATATAAACATCGCACAGGAAATACGGCACTTTATGTTCGGTGTTTTTACAAGAAAAATAAACAGGCTTTCTATCAATGTTACATTTAAGTCGCCAAAAAAAAAAAAAAAAAAAGTCACAGCCTCTTGAACTTCATTGGACCTTGTTACGCCACATTATGTAAGAACGCTGCATTATGTAAGAACGCCGCATTATTTAATAATGTAATAAATTTAAAAATTAATTTATGTTTACAATTCATACTGGTATGCTGGTAGTCAATGTAATTCTTAAGGTAAGTTGATTTTTTTTTTTCTAATTAAGACATCAGTTTTGGTAGTTTGTTACATAATGCACTAAATTCTTACATTTTCCAGGAAAAAAAGTGCAACACCTGCATTTTGTAATAACCAATGCAACATGTAAGAAATTATTACATAATGCAGGAAAATTTATTACATATTGCGTTCAAGAATTTTATTACAAAATGTGTCGGATTATTACAAAATGCACCGTTATTACAAAATAAAGTCAAAATTTATTAAATTATTACACAATGCGGCGTTCTTACATAATGCGGCATAACAGACCTGCCTCTCTTCTTACCCTGATGCGCCCATCACTCTGGATCAGGGTAAACTTGGACTCATCAGACTACATGACATTCTTACATTCCTCTAGAGTCCAATCTTTGTGCTCCTCAGCAAACCAAAGCCATTTTGTGGCAGTGTAAGTAATATATCACATTTATTCAGTAACAGGCCCAAAACTGGTTGCTAGTCAGGCTGGAAATAGTCGCTCATTTTTGTAGATGTTGGCACCCCTTTGGACATAGTGGCACCTTTAATCCTCTAAACCTGGAAGTTTTATTATTTTCCACCAAAAGTCTCTCCCCTGTTTCCTCTCACTGGAAATCCTTCTCTTGAAATAAGAGCTGTTTTGGCAGGGTGCTGTTAAATTTCTGATCTGACACCTACCCTACGGCAACATTACCAGGCATCAAAAAATGTTATATAAAAATAATCTATCCTCTCGCTGAAGATGCATTTTACTTTTGTAGGTCACATAGGGGTGACAGTATTAATTTCAGTCTGTTTCATAACAAACTTAAAAACTTCCCACCAGAGCTTTAACTCTGGGAAGTGCCAAATTTTTTAAAAAAGAACATCATACTTCATTGAAGTAGACTTGAAACTAGAAATTTAAATCCTCGACTCATTAAGATGTTTACTGAAGTAAGAAATCAAGAGGAGACTTGCTTCATCTTTCATGGACTTGTATATGATAGGGCTTCTTTTTGCCCCAGGTGGCCATTAAAGAATGCAGATTTAATATCCATCTGCATATGCCTCTCTGTCAGGCCCAGAGGCTGTGTGCACTTCTTACACACTGTCTATACTTTATTTCATCTTGTTTACAGCCTGTTTCAGTTTGGTCTGTCACTATTTTCAAAAGGATACAGCAAATTGGAATACACCATTACCTGATCACACATCAATCAGGAGTCAGTGGTGCCTTGTGTATTAAATACTACTCAACGATGGGTTACACAACTCAAGCGGATATAATAGTGGATTAATGAAGTATTTGTCAAGGTGATGCATATTAAAGTGTGTTAAACCACCTGTCAGACAGGGTCTCGACAGCCACTTGGTTGGGATGATAGATTTCAAAGCGGGATGAGACATCAATCACTGTCCCACTGTGATTGGTTGTTTGTGTGTGCCGTGGTGGCCCTCCATCTCAGCGAGGCGAAGGTTGGCTGATTGCTCCCTCTGCCTCTCTACATTCATTGTGGCTACCTGACACCATGTTATACACCCAATGCCGAGCGTGGAAATTCTTATTTACACTTGGCCGGGCCGAGCCACCGCACGCGCAATATCATTTGGGTGTCTCAATGCTGGATTGGCTGCTGTGCTGGAGTGAACGGAGCAGGTTTTGCAGCCTGGTTATTGCCTCCCTCGCTGCTTTTTGTCCATTTATTCCAAGATGGGTTAGATGGAGGAGTGTTGGTTGTTTGTTTTGTTGGCCTGCCTGTCTTCTGGCACCTCTGCTACGGTAGCTGACTGACAAGTGGTTTAGATGTCTCTCTGCGCTTATCAAAAAGTCGGCACATAAAGGTGAAAAGCTCTGCTCTCCATCTTCTTTGAAGCTGCAAGGGAATTCACCCACAATAACATCTATAAAATACAAGAATATTACAAAACGCCATTTGTAGCAACAACAAATATGTTGACCCAACCTCCGTGAGACGTACAGTAGTGCACATTCAGCTTTGCATGATAAACATTATACCATATCATCACTGTCTTTCTCAGTGTTATTTATTTTCCTAGAGGCTGTTTTTTTGGTTTATTCTCTCCTGCAAATGTCGCTTAATCTAATTTTTCGTTGTATTTCTGGTATATCTGAATAAACAATGCTGAATATCACAGTTAAATCAAAAGTTTCAATGTCCTATATAGAGAAAGTGGCAAATCCTCATAGTCACCAAGCAGGAAGTGGAATCATGTTTACTGACATGGTTTATTTGCCAATTGAAAAGAAAATGTCATATCACAGTGCTCCATTTATTCCCTGACAGAAATGGAGCAGGACTAGACGATGGAGGAGACTACATATCAAGCAGGCTTCTCGAGGAAGCAGACTTAGTTTGAAATTCACTTCTTTTTTTTTTCTCTCCATGTCGACTCTCGGTCTTTTCAGCTCGTTTCATTAATTGTTAAATGCGTTTCAGTGCAGCCAGTTTCAAGGAGCGATCTCTTGGTAAGCAGCACATTCCTCCTGAATGCTCAAAACTTACAGAGATTTCAAGAGTGAGGAAAAGTGCCACACTTTTCTTTATTTACCATATTTTCTTTGAATAGAACAACAAATGACTGGTCATTGATTGAAAATGTTCAGCATCTCATCATAAACATAAATAACTTAGAGATTGATGAATTTGAATTACTTTCTTGTTGAGAACTAGAGCAAAAGACTGATTTTACTTTTATTTCTTTGTCCGTTTTTGGAACCAAAAGCTCCAGATGCAGATGTGTTTTCTTAAATGCATGTCTTAATGTTCTGGAGTGTATTGGGAAAACAAACAGGATAAAAATGGGGTATTGGAGTTGTCCAATAACAAACCTTATTTAAAGAGAGAAGCCCTAAAAGCACCTAGAGTCTGAAAACAGTCTCCTAATGGTTACATGATTCTCATCTTTTTTCAACACAAATTAGAGTTATTTTCAAACCATACTTGATGCAATTAATTGAACAATCCTGTCATCAGATGTCAATAGCTGTGGATGTCATTGGGGGGAAAAAGGTACCCCATTATCCAGCCCAACAATTTCCTCTTAACTTTCTTTTCCTTTCATAAGATGAGATGAAACTAATATTTTCCGGTGTCTCTGTTTTGAGCCTTTTCTTCTGAGGTCTCAGCAAAAACATGTTTAAAGGAAAGCAAAAGGCAAATGTCTTCAAGTCTTTTATCTGATATTTTCCAACACCGGATGAGGTTTGGATGGTCTATTGTCAGAGGCACGGTTTTAGCTGTAATGCCTCCTCCAGATGGCCCACCAAAATTGAGCTATTCTTTTCCAACACACTGAAGAAAGCAATGTGCGTGCTCAAACTCGTGACAGTTATGTATGTTCGGAGTGTGTTGCTGCGCCCTTCACAGGATTAGTCACAGGGGTTTGAGCATTATCAGAGTCAAATTAGAACCCTGCTGTGTTGTAAACCACATGAATAATTGAGATTTTCTTTTAATCGCTCCTCATAAACACTCAGGAGAGGTCAAATTATTGACAGAATGGCCTCTTTGTATGCATTAGATATATATCTTAGGAGGCCTCATGGAGTGCTAATGCAACTTTTGTTTTTGTTGGCACTTTGTAAATAAAGTTAAGTCACAGTTTTTTTTTACTATTGCATGAAATTCAACAAACTTAAGAAACAAACCTCCTTGAGCAGAAATGGATAAAGAAATAGTTCTGTTGAATGGGAAGCCAGAATTCAAGCCCCATGGGTCCCTCTGCAAGACAGGATTTTTTTTTTTTGTTTATTGTTGATCTTGATTGAGTGACCCAGGGGACTGTTTTTTGACCCAGAAGGTCAGGGAACTTTTAATTCTAGGTGAAACTACATGACCCATTGTTTGTCTGCATTTAGACCATGGGCCAAACGCTCAGTAGATTATTTATATCAGTCCAGTGACATATGTACAAAAAATATTTCAAAATTGCAAAACAGTGCCATACCAGTGGAGGGCAGTATGACAACGACAAAGCAAGAATCACACAATAGAAGTTGAAAAAGCTTCTTTCTTTATGTGTAATGTCATAGTTAGCTTGGGAGCCTGTACTGGATTCAATGGCCCTTTATTGCTCTACAGATGAATTTGTTTGTATTTCAAAGGAGAAGCAAAAAAATTAAGATCAACTGGTGTTTCGGCTAAAATCAAGCCACAACTTTATGCAGGATGCATTCTTCTCACATAGTTTTATATTTCAATTTTCTTTAGTAGGATACATCTCCTCTTTCAACAGCTATTGTTACTTTGATACCCACTTACAAGCTCAGCTGAAAGTTTCCAGTTTACAGGGTCACTCTTTAAACTGACGGTGGAAGGTGACAGACACATTCCTATGATCAGACCCAAGAAAAACACCTTTTTAGGAGTTTTTGAATAAGTAGATATTAAATTCAATCAAGTGAATTACAGTTGTGTGTGATGTTAGTGTGGACTGCCAGTGAAATGAAAAATTTCACAACCTTAGAACTAAACTTCGACTCTATGTCCGTTGTTTAGTTCGAAGAGAAAGTTCCTATGGTTGAAAAACACCTTTTGACAGAAGTACATAACGTGATATTACTCACTGTAGCTGTGAAGGATCCTGAAAATGATCTTTGAGAGATGAAAAATTGAACTGGCTTACTGATGTTCGTGTTACACGATTTGTTTTGCATTGCACTGCTTAGAAAAAAAGCTGTGTGAATAACCTTTACAAGTGTAGAGTTTGATGTGACATTTCTTGTATTTTTGAAGAAACATACAGGTCAGTTTGCCCATCTGTTGTTTGTTGGGCCTCACTTTGTCATTTTGTGCATAAATTCACCTATGAGGAGGTTTTTCTGGATAGAATTTGTTGTTGTTGTTGTCATAGTTGTTTTGGATCATTGCAGTTATACCAAACACACCTCCCGTCTTGATTATTGCCATACCCTTTTAAAAAAATCTGGGTTTCAGGTTCAGTGAAGTGAGATTTTTTTTGTTTTAATTATCAGTCTTAGTTGTGAGTTAACTTTGAACAATCATGCAAGTAATCTTGGTTAAAATTAGTAACTGTTTGACCACTGCAAAATAGCTTTTTTTCCTGTATCTTGATAGAAATTTGTAAATCAATACCTCACCCAACGTTTTCTTAATACTCCTGTCTCATCTCTTTCATAAATGGCACCTCAGAGAAAAGTTGTACATCCGATTATTCCTCTCGATCCCAGCCACAGAGGGTTAAGTGAAAATGAAGCGCTAATATCCCCCCCAGGGCGGAGCTGTCTTGCTGCTCTCAGCGAGCCTGGCTTTATGACCAATAGGTTCATTTCAGTTTTTCTTTTGTTCACAGTATTGATGATCCACAGGAATTAAATCACAGCATGGTGTCTGCCTGATTGCAATGCCCTTTCCTCTTACAGGGGTCAGTGATAATAACTGGATTAAATGATTGCCAACTGGGTCTGCCTTTTGGTATGATGCCCCATGATTCAACATGGAGAGGCTCTCTGATGTGCTAATAAAACTGGCCCTTCTTTTATGCCTCAGTGTGTTGTTCAATTGGCACAGCATTTTGTTTCTAAACCCCCAAAGAGATAAAATTTATTGTTCAACACACAAATAAAACAACTGCCAACTTCATATTCATGTAAAAACAATCAGTGAAATTAACAAATAAATAAACCACTTCTTCAAAATAACACTAGAAATTATTGAGAGTGAAATATGTGAAATCTATATTCCTTCTTGCAGCTTTTGACAAAGTAATGACATGTTTTTCCACAATGGTGTTCTTGTGGAAGACACTTCATTTTGTGTCAGCTTTTTTTCACGGCATCATTTATGACACATTATCTCACTTTTTGTTTCAGATTGTCATTTTCAAAAGTTACTTTGCAGTTCATCTTGTAACTTTTAATAACAACTGAGTCACCACCCTTTCACCTGTCAATCAAATGCTGCCTTCCTCTGTAAAACACGACACTCAGCGGCAGCTAAAGTGAAAGCTGAAAAATGCTAAAGAAACCCACCGACTGACACTCTGAGTAGCGACTGTAACACAAGACCTTTCCTTTGTTTTACCAAACAAGACTGCGAGTGCCGCTTCTCGCGTCGTGACTTGTATATTTTAATTGTAAGGTTGGGTTTGTTTGTTAGCATTTAACTCAGCAAGCAAATTAGATATTAAGGCTTGGCAAAAAAAAAAATCTGAGGATTACAGATCCATCAAAAAATAGTAAAATAAAACCAAAAGCAGGACCCAAAGTATTAGGTTTTCAAAATGTGAACATTGTTGCCAACTTCTAAGCTATTTGATAAATCTATTGCAGTTTCAGTGCTACTCCCCTCCTTGTCGGTATGGTTGTGACATATTGTGTAAAGCCTCATGATGTTGAATTAACAATACCGTCCCCTGTTTCTAACATCCATCTAACTATAAGATACATGTTTGTTGCTGTCACTATAGCTGTTCCTTTGTCAGTCAACTTACTCCCTGATTGGCAAATCAGATTGGGTCTACATCAGTCTCCATACACAAGCACAACATTTTACATAGTATTGCAGAGAATGTTAGCTCAGTGGTGCTTTAAAGGAAAACCTTCACAGGAGCATCCGGTAAAAGTTATTCGCTTTGGACTTAAAGAGAGGTTATTTCGACATAAAGAGGGGTGTGGTGCTTTCCCATATTTCAAAAATCAATACAAAATATCAATAGTGGGTGTCTATACTGTATGTGCAGATTTTTAAATGGCTTCATATTTCAATTTTGTAGAAATTCATTAAGCTCAAGTGCTCAAAATGTTCTTTTTTAGAACTAGAAAATTGGGGTCATTACATCAGGATATCCTACCTTGTTGATGACATTTTTGAGAGGTCCACCAAAGTTCACCCATAGCTCTGCTTTACAGACATCTAGAGGGTTGACCAGTCAGGGAGGAGGTGTTGTGCGTGTGTGGGGCCTTGGAGAGAGATAGCACCTAAAACAAAGCATTTCAGACTGAGGCTGAATAAGAATTTTTAAACCACCAGTGCAAGGAACATAGTCTTTTTAAAAACATTTAAAGCTACCAAAGGTGTACCAGAGAGATAGTATGAAGCCTGAATAAAAAGAACACACCCCCTCTTTAAACAAAAATCTTCATTTGTAAGCTCATTCAAGCATTATCCATTATAGCTGGAAATCTTCCCACACACTGTTTAACTACTCTCCTCATTCCAGGATAAAACCCATTAAAAGACAAGTAAAGATATTACTCAAAATGAATGTGAGCAGTGATCGGTGGTAAGTCATTCATTGATTCTAATTGTGATGTCTATCACAGAGTGTTAAGGCTGAATTTGAGAACGGTATACATCTCTTTGACATAACCAAAACAGTACCCAATACTTTCATCTTCCGAACTATCACCTTTCAGGTTGCCTCATTACGTGCCTTGATCTTTTATGCAGTCGGAGTAAAAACAGAAGCCTGGATGCGCTTTGATCTCAGGCATAAAAGCTCCCCAAGAACTGACAGTATTTCAAGATGGAAATGGCGTTAGATAGAGCACGTTAGACTAAAATATCGTTTGATACTTTGATGCATTATTGACCAGGAAACAAAAAGCAAAATATTGACCTCATCAAATATTGAAGAGGGCGTGACGAAGAGTGGAAAGCAACAAGGCCGTCTGAAATGTTGTCCCTTTGTTTATGAAAACGTTTTGTCCACGTCAGGGTCACTGGGGTAAAGCATTATCTCTTAAAGGTTGTGACCAGAAGCCCCACTTTACAGAGAAGTCTGAAAGCATCAGAGCCACTTCTTTTGCATATCTTGAGATTTCAAAGTTGCTCAAAGACATCAAAAGCCGTAGGAGGATTCCTTAAAATGTGCATTTTGCTGATATTTGCTCCCTCTTCATCTAATTTTTTTCAGACTTGTGTTTGAACAGTTAAACATCAACTCAAACAGTCCACCGTTTGGGAATTACAAACTCCTATGTGACTTCAAAAGCGCTGCCTTCATTTGTACCAACAAAGAACAGAATGTGATGATTCACTCTCGCCTTTCATTCTTTTTTCCTTTTGGACATATTTTGGGTGATAAGCAGAACCCCTCTTCTCTCTCTGAAGGCCCATATGGCCATCAAAAACATGCTGCAGAAGGGGATACTTTACAAAAACACACATTATCGAACAGACTTCAACGGCATATTTTTAGCTTTTTCATATTCACAGCAAACCACAGTTTAATTGGTTTCTTCTTCCTTTTTCAGTTGTCACAGCTTTGTGCTTGTGTTAGCTTGCTTTAGCAGTTGCCTGCTGACATTACATAGGTGGCACAGGTGTTGATAATCAAGGCTGGTATTAAATATTCAGTGCTTAATTAACATGTTGGTTTTATTTGCTGACACCTGGGCGCCCACTGAGAATGAGAATAACTGGTGATATCAGAGAAATAAAGACACCAGAAGACAGAGGAGAGGGTACGAATCAGTGCAGCTGCAGATTACAGCAGAGAGATAATTCTACAAACAATGCTTTTAATCTCTGTATGCAGCTCGCACATCAAAATATTCTGTTCAAATTCTGCTCAAATTCAACTTGCGCAACAAATTTGCATCATTTAACTCTAAAAAGCCAACCAGGATTAATATTTTCATGGTGCTTTTGTTTGTTTTTTTCAGAAAATGCAGAGAAAAATAAGTGTCTGTATCAGGCACCTACTGCTGTAGTAAACAAGGGTGAAGCCAATGCATCACTAACCGTTTACAGTAAAACTGAGACTTGCCGAAAACAGGAAAAGAAATATGCGCAACTTCAAGGCATATTGATAATCATAAATAACTAAGCTACTCAAGATACACATTATGAAAGTTGTCTTAAGATAATTTGTTATTTTAGGCTTGTGTTACTGGAGTTCACCTGAGTGAAGCTTCTCTGTAACTTACTTATTATAGCGAAACTGACACTGTGACTAATCAGCATGATTCATTTATTCTTTTATTTATTTATTCATTTGCAAATTTAAATGTGCAATTTGCAAGTTATCTGAAGGCAATTTGTTTTTCAAGCTTGTGCTGCTTCAACAAACCTGAATGAAGCAACCATGTAACGGTACAGTGAAACTACAACCATGACTAATCTGGATGGGAGTTATGTTAAAATGAAGTTCAGACCTATTAATTGCAAATAAATCACATGAAAAATCTATCTGACAGGTTGAGGTCCGTACGGGAATGACTATTTACAGCGTAACTGAGACTCATCAGACACAAATCAGCCTGTGCTGCTTGAGTTGGATTGGATGATCCAAGAAATGGTGACATGTACTTTGCAGAATGTCCGTGTAGCTGAACCTCACTTTGCTTTTGGTCTTAATATGTGGCAGCTTCCTCTAATTGGAGACAGTGCAGAATACAAAAATGTGGCTCAGGCTGTAAATAACTTCCACCACAAATTTAGAGGAGACAAAGTCAAAGTGTTTGCGCGACTGCCTGGGTTGGCTGTTTTTTCAAGAAGGGCACATGCCACCTCACTCCCCCCTTTAGATCTGCCCCTACAAACTAATGAATCAAGATTCTTTAATTATATATAAACATAAATATTTTAGACTTTAATTAATTTAAATAACTTTGGGCCTCTGTGAGCATGTCATGCAAAAGAGACCACTAAGGGCACCAGAGGACTTTTGTAGGGAAGTACTTAATTTCCTCAGCAGAATCCTCTGTGGTGATGACATTATCCAATTAATTTTCTTTTTCAAGGAGACAAATTAAGTCATCTATTAAACTTTAAATCACAAAAAACGCTCACACCCCTCATGTGACCTCCTTGACAGCAACACTCATGACCTACTGCCAGGGGCTGCACTTTGTCATGACTTAATCAGCTTAGCCGTGCTTTTATTTTGGAAAAAAAAAAAAAGCAAACACTGAACGCAGTGTGAAAGTAATGCGATATGGAGCACTTGTGCTGACTCGGTTGAAGAATAACATGTTCATTAATTCTGATGTAATCATAGTTATACATCATTTCATGAGGGTGAAGGACGGTTCTTTCAGGATTCCCAGCATGTGCTCATCTCCATATTTAGATGATATATATGAGTGTTTGTGTACTTCTCCAGTGCATCATATGGTTTTACATTAATTCAGTTAATCAACAGGAAAGTGCTCCAGATTCACAAGTGCCCACAGTGTCTCTTAGATTGTTTACCCACTTTCTTCACTGTTCTGTTTGAATATGCATGCAGAGGAAGAGCACATGTACTCCCAAGGATATATACTGTTTGAGAGTTTGGATCAAAACAGAACTGGCTTAAACTGGATGATGCTCAAAGCGGAGTTAACCTCGTTTTCTGCCTTGATCTAATTCAAAGTGTTTTGGAAAAGGGTGAAAATTTTAAAACTTTTGCATACAGTAAATTAGCTCTATTAACGAGATTCAGTATCAAGCTTGTAAATGATCCATATATTTTATTCAAGATGTGTGGTATGGATGTTCTTAGCCTGATACCAAAAACCTATTTGAATATGTTCCTTATAGCCAATACCAATTAAAGGCTTGGATTTTCAAAGCGAAGATATAAACATAAATATTTCGTTCCAACCTCTTCACATTGTAATCACTCTTGTATTAACACTTCCATTTAAACACCTGTGCATACAATGATTTTTTTTTTTTTTTTTAATCCCTGTTTTTCTTCTTTTGTGGTGGTAACCCAAGCTGCAGCTTTTCCTGTGTCATGTTTTCTTTACTAAATCCTTAGAGGATGATGACTTCTCGGATGATGTAAGATAAGCAAGTGTGAACATTTTTAGCCTTTTTGTCTTCTCAAAGTACCTGCAGGACATTTGCAGTACTAACTGTTGACCATAAAATCATGGATGCCATTTTACTCAACTTGAAGTGAGGTCACCACCGAAACTGCTCCATCTGGTGACTGCCTGCAGTATAGGTCAAAAACTCTCTCCACGTTCATTCCAGATAGGAGGTGGTTAAACTTTAAAGGTAGGGTCTGCAGGAATTGTCATTACTGTTTGTAAACACATCAAACTGGGCTCCTCCTCAGTAGCTTAGTGCCAGTGGCAGCACATGCTCACTGCCACAAACCACAGCTTATAGCTGTAGCTACGTAAACACACTCACCAGCCCAGCAGGCTCCTGCATCACGTCGGTTTCCAAGTTGGTTAGACTCCAGAGGTAAATGAGGTGTCCTGCAAATATTGTATCATTCTTTCTCCATGTTATAGCCACTATCATAGCTACACTGGATATCTTCTCCCACTAGCTATCATCAACAGGAAAAGTCACGTGTGCACTGGCTGTGCTGTGATATGCTGTCACCAGGCCTACTCTCCACTAATAAATGTCCAGAGACAACCAAAACATCACTATACAGGCAGTCAACACAGACACTGACATACACGCATTGAAGCCCATATACGATTATTGAGCAGGATTAACCCTGTAAAAGTTGATGTTTTGTTTCTTTAAGGAAAATCCTGCAAACCCTACCTTTAAAAAGTTAGTACATCCGGTAGAAATGTTTCTCGCATTCGTATGATGCAGCGACATAAAAGTATTATTTGACTGCATTGTGGTCAAGTCCTCTTTTTGGTCAAGTTGGTTTGTTTTATTAGGTATTCAGCATTAAAAACTGAGCCTCAAGTCATTTTTTACAACAATTGGCAGCTGCTGTTCTTGTGTAGTTTTTTCCAGGATTTGTAAGATACTTCAGGAAAGAGATTTTTTTTTTTCCGATCTTCCGGCTCCACTCAGGTTCTTTATGGTCTGTACTGCACAGACTCTGGCTACACAATAGTGCCTTTGCAGGGTTCTTTTGGCTTCAAAACCACGCAGCAGCAGCAAATGGCAGGGCCACACTGTCTATTCTATATTCAGTCTATAGTTGTGACCATATTGTCCCCACCTGAAAAAGCAATAAACATCTAGAACTGAGACATACTCTTTTTAGCTTGCTGTGCCAGTGCTGTTTTTTTTCTAAGTAATGCAACTTTTCATTTGCTTGAAATAAACCTTTTTGTCATCCAATAATTTATTGGACGGTGTATCTCTACTTTCTGTGCCACAAGAAGGACTGTGTTGCCAGTTTCTTTAAATAAAACAAGCTTAAACCTCATCAGAATTGACTAAGACTGCTTTCCTGTCATTGAAATAAGGTGTAACACCAGCCATGTTTAAAAGAGGGACATCATCTTTCTGGAGAGCCTGACATTTTAAGCTCAAGTTGAGTTTGTTTCCCAGCCTCTTACTTCCAGTTTTCTGTGAATGACAGTAATGCTTTTGTGGCCTTTCAAAAACCTCATCCGTATGTCAACTTCTCATTCTAAACCAATGTTTTCTGAGCCGAGTAATACAATACGGAGTGTCTAAAGCATAAATCCACCCCAGAAAATAATTAGCATTTCTTGTCTTTTTGAGCATAAGCCAAACATCAGTTTCCTTCCTTCTGAGTGCAACAACAGGTTCCACTGAGGGACGCCTTCCAGGTGTTCAATTAATGGAGGGGATCCAAATCTAGGAAGCTGAAGTACTACTTGTCCACACTATTTTTTTGGAAAATAAAAGTTAAAATCAGTGCTAAAACTCTTTCCTTCTTTCTTGGAAGGTTTTTTGTTAAAGTGTAAAGTCTTTTCTGTTTTGTCGTTCTGTTGTTTGTAGGTTCTTTTTTGTTACATGTTCAAAATAAACATTTCCATTCATATTTTTAATGAAGGAGTGTTTTTTTTAATTCGAAGGGAATAAATGAATCCAAAAACAACAGACAGTCAAAAAAGAGCAGATATTACAGATATACAAACACTTAAAAAACATTATTTCATCACTGACATAACTTATATTTACATATCAGAAAAGGAGTGGGAGGGAGAAATGCCTGTTAAATCCCATGACTCCTCCATTTTTATCAATAAATGAGTCATTCAGCTTCCTTTTTTACATTCTGTCATATTTATAAAGCATATAGATTATCCAACCCCTTCTGTAGTCCTGTTCTTTGTGGAAATCTTTTTGAAGGCACAGCTTAAGCTTGGCCAACAGTCTGTTACACAGTTTCACTCCAAAGACTGAAATTGAAAAGCTCTTGATGGTTGTTCACACAGCAAGTGTCTTTAAGTTAAAATTTCCCTTAGAAATCAATGCCTCATACTGCTCGAAAGCTGGTATTAAAAGTATTGCAAAGCAATGTACTCATTCCCCCCAACTGGTCCAGCCAGCCAGCAAGCCACTCTGCACTGTTTGAATCCAGCACCTCCAATGTGAAAATGTATGTAGCTGCATGACCCTGTGATGCTGGAACAAGCTTTGGTGCACTCCAGCACATTTCTGAAAAGTTGCAACATGCCTTTGATTTTCTTTGGGAGGGAGTGATGTGTAATGAATTGATGTTGAGGGGTTGAAAACCTTAATTTCAGCTTAACTCTACAGCTCTCAAATATTATGTTTAGGTCAACTGCTACTTGAGTGTCATTTCTATAAAACAAAGGCTTTCATTTTACCATACTGTCAGACCAAATATGTTGCCAGTCACGTTGTTGTCCCATGAATTGAACCTTAATTTACAAAACGTCCATGAGTGCCTGAGCTTGAAAGAAATTGTTAAGAAATTGTTAGTGATTAGGTTGAAACAAGCACTGTATGTTTGTTTAAGACTGAATGTCATCACTGGTCGCCTGTGTCATTGTCCTGGTTACCCACTATGGAGGCCCTAAGGGTCAACTGTGCTTCTCATTATATTCATTCCAACTCACATAATGCAGTTGTACTGCAGTGATCTGTTCAAATTTGATAGTCCATCACTAAAAGAAGAGCCAGAGCTTGGTAGATGAGCACTGGCAGGACACAACTTGGATTCACAAACGTTACACAGCACAGTAGCTGGCCACTAAACTATGTTACAAACTGACAAAGTTTGCTAGTTGTCACGTTTCAAACAACAGTGCTACGTAACTGTTGATAAATACACGACCTTGTCACAGAAAAAGTTGCCCTGAACAAAAAAAAGGAAGGGCTAAAAGGAAGATACGCTTTATTTTCACTTTCACTTTCAAAACAAATACATCACGACAGTTTGCGCAGACCCCCCAGCCAAAGAGAGTCGCTGTAATCCACTCCATAAAGATTCTCCTTATCGTCACTTTAAAGGCAAAAAAGGAAAAAAAATATTTTTTATTGGTTTTATTTTTTGTGAAATGATAGTTCTCTACATCCGTTTTGTTTTCATGAAAGGCACTTTTCTTTCACTGAAATGTCTGTGCAGATGGCCCTCTGGAACACCGTACTCATCCCACTTCCACCTGAAAGGACAGCAGCTTTAACACTTGTGTTATCTTACAGTTTAAAGAAGTAACCAAAGCCATGAACCATTTTCCTGCTTCGAAAAGTTTCTCTTTGCTGCTTTAGTGAATCCATGCCGTGTTAGACTCTAGCCTCAAGTGACCCGCACATGAAATCACTCGTTAATGCAATAAATAAATGATCAAGTATGCAGTCTAGTACCAATCTACATTCATTGGTGTGCATTCAAAGAGTCCAGCAAGTCTGTGATTGGTTTAAGCAAAAGGCCCCCCTGTCCTTTGCTTGACAGAGCCTTAATATTTATGTAGCTCTTGCTCACCCCAAATAGTACCAGTTTCTTTTTAATCCTGTCTGGCCCTTTGAAGATAACTCCACCTTTAAGGGACTGAGCGTTGCTATCAATTCATCAAAGGCAGGATGTCCGAGACATTGGAATACCTTGTCTGTCAATAACCAGTGGAAATTTGTCAATTTCTGATCATCATTATCTGCCCCTTCTTTGTTCTGTGGGCAAATGTGCCTGGAATGCTTCAAAGGCATGTTAATCAAGCCCTGTGTGAAGATGCCAGGAGACCAATTACACTTGTGAGCTGCACTTCAGCTTTCTCATTCCCCCTGAATCCTGCTGCTCAAACATAGTTAGAGCCCAGATTCCTTTTTCTAACCGATGAAATAGTTGACCTTGACAAAGAGCAGAATGCACAGAGGGGATTGAGAATGGGTAACATGGAGACAGCACGACAGTACTTCAACTTCTCCTGCATCTCCTGTGGGAAGCAGCAGCATCCATTGTGCAACAACCTCTTCATGCAGCTGTGTATTTTCATACACACTCGATAAAGTGGCTTTGTTGCTCAAGGCTTGCATGAATGTGGCTGTAGATTGAATTCACAGCACATAGTAAAGGTGATTGGAAGTTCTTTATCATGTTTCAAATGATTTAACCTGGACTTCATAACACTGCATTCCTATATGTGACAGTCCAAAGGCGTAACTCAGCCCCCAACTTTAACAGGAAGCATTATTCTTTACTTTCATAACTACCCAAGGTCACTTTTGTCATCAGGCGGTATAACTCTGCCATCTGAGATGTTGAGGCAAAAAGCCAGCCCTCCTTCGAAGGTGGAGTTTGCAGAGAACAGATTACGCTTGAACAAAGTGCCGTCCATCCCTCCAACTGTTTCTCAGTTCGCTGTAGGGAGGACTGGACAAAAAAAGTGGAATCTGTCACCGATGGATGCTGCGTCCCAGTTGGTTTCAGGAAAACACAGCCTTGTCCTAATCATCGTGCGTCCATCCATCCATCTGCCGCAAGATTGATATGCCTCAGTTTGTCTTGAAAAGTCCGGGCATGCCCCCTCATGCCAGCCAGCCAGCAAGAACCTGTCTTTGCACGGCTGGCATTGTGCTCCGTTCACACCAGGACAAACTTGATTTGACCAGAGGGAGGCTCTGGTGATTGATGATTCCACCACATATCTTCAGCCACAGCAATCTGGCAGGGCTCGACCGCTGTGCGGGAAGTGTGTGTGGCTGTGCTGGACTGCCTGATTGTGACAGTGAATAAAAATTGGTTGAGCCATTGTATAGATTTTTTATGATTTTCCTCTCTCTGATACCACTTTTAGCTTTGTAAAGTAGATACAGTTAAAGCTTTAAAAGTTGGGTATGTTGGTGCAAATACTCTCACAAAAAATGCAATTGCAGTTGGGAAAAATAATCACAATTATGTTATTTTTAAAAATTGTTCAGCCCTATGTCAATGGAGGCCATTTCCAGGTAGAGCTATGGGCAGACCTTGGTGTTTGAGGTCTAGCCCCTAACTTGTCATGAACCAGTCAGGAGTTCCTTTTACTTGTCTTCAATATTTGAGCCAGAGATCTTGTAGCAATGTCTTGAAGGGTTCATGCTATATTTTGCGGAACGGGCTGTTTTGATCAGTGTTCAGATTCAGGAATTTTCACAACATGAAAATGGTTGTAAAAATCAAAGAGTTAAGTATGAGCATCCAAGTTATTATGTTACATTATTGAATTTTACTTTTAAAATACAGGGAGGCAGAATACCCCCTCTTTCAGTTGAACCAGCCATATTTATAGGAATACCTGATTACAGTACTACTGTTAAATTTGTTGTATTGGACACCCACCCTTTTTCATCTGATGGATTTAACACTGTATATCAGGGGAAACCATTGCACCAGAGTTGAGCATACACTGCCATGACTGAAAACGGCACAGAGGAATTAAAAATTCTCTCCTAACCATTGTGTCTTGGCAGCCGTTGTGTGCTCGGATACATCATGACCAGTGGCTCCACTTTCCATCATCTTTCTCCCTCATTAGGTCATAACCATGCATGCAAAGAAAACAGCGGTACTGTGCGCCATATGATTAAAAAGACTTCTCAATTTAAGACTGGAGACTAGAAAAGTGAATGGCACGAGTCTTGGCAAATTGGTTGAAGGCAGTGGGTCCATTGCTTATAATGATCCGTGTTCCTGTTGGGTGAACTCAACAACCGTACACAGAGCGATAAACAGATGGTGGTAGGAAGACTGACACAGCTGCACAGAAAGTGATTGTTTGCTGACCACAATAAAGTTGGCACACACAGGAAGACACTTAAGACCCTGTGCCTCTGGGAGACCTGATAGGGAAACATCATCTCCTTTGCCAGTGAGCACCAGAATTAAGAGAGAATTAAAGAAAAACTCCCTTGCACTGTAAAAATGAAAATAAGTTGAGTTAACTCAAAATTTCAAGTCTGCACTCTATTTTTGAGACCAACTAAAAATCTTTCAATTGTACCAACTACTATTTTAGTGTCTAGATAACTAATTATTCATATTTAGTGTAACTTAAAGTTTTAAGTTCTACATGAGAGCTGCTTTTTGATCGACCAAGAGTTTTAACAATAGCTGCCACTCTCATCAATGAAGAAAGTGTTGACCTCTTTGAAGTTGTTTTTTATTTTTAAAGTCTCTTGTCATCAGTTTTTGACAGCTGAGTTGACAGTGTTCAACAGCTCTATGAAGTAACACTGAAGACAATTTAAATGTGTGAGCAGGTATCCAAGTTTGAAAGCATCCAAACTTGCTGAGTTAAGTGCACATCCTGAGTATCTCCAGCTGTTTGCTTGTTTTTTTGCACCGCAACATTTCCCAAGCGTGTCACGAGCTGCGAAACTGTTCTACCCAGTCTTTTGTTGAAGAAAGCACAAAATGCCAACGGGCCTACCCACACACCCACAAGTTTCCTCAACTGTGGCAGTAATCAGAGCTGGAAAGTGCCATGCGAGTCCACGCCTCGGCGCCTGAGCCACAAGCTTTCCACACTGCTTACTTCATCTTGTACTACTTCCTTTTTTTCTTCCCTTTTCTCTTAAATGTCAACTCCCATCATGTTCATCTCCCATGGCTAACAAACACGGGCACCAGTGTTCTGTCATTATCGCGCTGCTCTGTGGATCAATTTCTACTCTTCATGGGGGGTATAGGATTACAAGATAATAAAAGATAAATGAACTGCATGCTGGCAAACAGGCATGGGCAAATGATATTTACGCCTCTTGGAAAAATACTCTGAGGTAGCTTATAATGAAATAAAAAGAGAGAAAGGTGGGATCAAATTAGTATGAGTGTCAAATAAAGAATTTGTCAACCTACAAAGGTCAAATAACCCTGCATGGACTCAGTGTGTGGGCTTTTTGGAGCAAGTAGAGTCCCAATTATCTGTGCCTTCATCACTGCTGCGTCTGTTACATAATATGTCAAGAAAACAGAAAAATCATGGCATCTGCCCCAGATGCAGAAGTCAACAGAGAGTGACAGCACCAAGAGGTTGAAACCAACTAACCCAAGGGAAATATAGCAGACAACTACAGTGCAAATAAGGGCTGAGGAATGCATCCAATTGGTGTGCAACCTTTGATGACCCACATGTGTTCCACTTGGTCCAGGGGTGTTTGCTGTATTTTTTTTCTGAGCACGTCTTGTTTCACCTCCCATGTAGATATCCACGCATACAGAGGCAGACAAACCCCCACACAGCCCCAGCCTTAATGACATAAACGGCATGTAATGGTGATGATACAGAGCTGGAGGGAGAATAAATCACTGATGTAATGTTTCCGGTGAGGGAGAAGTCAATGCGAGCGGCTCCATCTACTGTTAAGTCTTGTGAACTCCACTCTGTGTCCCAGCAGTCCTCCAGCTGACTCATTTCAGCTTCCTGCCTGTAAATGAAAAGGGACAGCCAGACTCAGCAGTGAGGCAAAGGCAGTATAATTTATGCCTGTGAATTATGAATATACCAACCAAGTGAAGGCTAATGTATGTTTTATTCCACGCTCCCCCTCCATTTATTTCAACTGGGGTTATGACTTGATAGCAGGCGGTTCTATTGATGATGGACTTCTGATTTATCTGCTCGAGTCAGGAAGGACCGTCAATTAAGATGCCACGCCAATAAAGACATGCGGGATGTACTGTCACCTGTTGTTTATGACTGCCTTGACTCTGGCTTCCTCCAATGGGGCGGTCTTCCCACTGGGATTCCTCCCAGACAGGAGGCAGTAAAACAACGTGCATTACCCAGATGCAATTTGCACAGCCACTAAACTAGCAGTATCTCTTTTCAAGCTTCATTAAAACAACCACTTCTTTTTATCCAACAATCAAAATAACTATAGGCAGACCTATGCAAGGCATTGTTTTTATAACCTCATCAAAGCCAGGAATATATAATCCCTCACAGATAGACTGAGATGTATATACTACCCATTCCCCTAGAAGCCATCTGCAGCAATTTCCTTCCTCTTTCATCATTCTAAATGCGCCTAAATGGTTTGAATGGACGGGGGGTGTAGCGGCATAAGCGCACCTTTGTGTCAGGAGGGAGAATTTGGAATCTTTGATGCTTTCCCTGGCATGAAATGTATTTACAAATACCTCAGTGGGAGGAAATAAAAGGTTTAATATTTAATTAGGCCTAAGGGCATCTTACAATAACCGGCGCTCTTCTGATCAATGAAATGACGACACAATCTGCCCTGACTGTCAGCTAAGCTTCCTCCTTTAACTACTACAGCTACCTGAATGCAGACAGAATTTTGGGGTTCAGCATTAAGGTTTTACATGCAGCAACAGAGACTCCAGATTTCTGTGTGTGTGAGACATTTTTTATTCTAAAGCTTTTAGACATCAGATGATTTTCATGACAGATGAATGTGAGGTCATGATGAAAAATGTACTCTGCCCTGTCTGTGGCCCAACCCTGATGTAACTTTCATGATCCCCGTGAGGAAATCTGACATCTCATGGTGCACTGTGACACTGGATTGTATAACCCAGAGTCAAAGCTGATGAATTCAAAATGTCTTTTCTTAGGCTTCTTTGAGTTGTTAATTCTCTGCTGTGTTTCAAATCCTGTAAACTGCTGAACCCACAAGTCCCAAAGTGACAGTTTCAACTCAGTGGTAATTACTTTATCTATTTAATTAGCCTGCTTATCTTTTCAATCCAATAAATATGTTTATTTGTCAAAAACCAAATCAAATTATCTTCTTCGAAAACATTTTTAGACTGTTCTTTCAGTCTGTCAGACAAAAAAATTGCTTCTGAGCAATCAGATATTGTTGAATTACAGCTGCCTATGAAAATTGTCAAGTGAGCTCATATATTGAAAAGAACTTGATAAAACCTGATTATACCCCACCAAAACGTTACAATACATTATAGACAGTCAAACATTTTTATCTGTTTAATATTCAATAATTATTGTGTTTCTTCTAGGTTTTTTGAAATGAACTTTATTGCATTGAACTCTGGAAGTAGGTTCAAATCTTCACAAACCCACAGACACCAGTCACAAAACCACATGAAACAGCATACTTCATTCTTTGCTGTTGTAATAGAAACGAAAATATGGGTTGCAGGTGACAAAGGCCTTCTAGATAAAGTTTGTGAGCTGAAGCTCTGCTAAACAGCTGGGAGGGGTTAAGATACACTAAGAGGTTATACCCAGAATCCTTTTGCCAAGCCAGGGTGTCTACATTTAACCGCATGGACAGGAAAATTAACAAAAGAAAAAAAAGTAAATTACTGGCAGGAAAGTTCAAGTACCCCTGGTATACATTGAGAAAAGTTGTGGGAATGAAACCTGGTCACTTTTTGAGTCTTTTTTTTTTTTTTTTGTGACTGTATCCACTGTAGTGCATTCTTTGTTCAAAATGCCGAAGGTGGAAACTTTTACTTGTTTGTGATGTATGATGAATCTGAGCACTGAAGCAGAATTTTATCTGTTTGTTATGCAGAAGTGCACTCACTAGGTTCATAGAAAAGTATAGTAGTCTGTGTCGGCTAAGTAAAAGAAACTTTCAGCTCTTGATTTGACGTGTATAAAAATACTTTTTCTAAAGGAAGACAACCTGCTTTTATTTAATTAGACAACATTCAGAGCCTTTTTAAAAACACTGCAATGGGAACAACTTTATCTTGTTGAGAGTTTGTTAAAGAAAAACAACTTTTTTCATGTCTCCTTTTCAGCGCTAAATGAAAATGTAACTGTCAAACACAAGCCGGTAGACTTTGGTTTTACTTTACAGAAAAAGCTCTACGTACCTAAATAATGGAGTAGTGAATTGGGAATTTTAATATTTTGATGACTTTGTAAGTGAACCCTAGGCTTGTAACTGTTTTGAAGAACTCTCCTCTCTGATTTTTTTCAGAGGTTAGTTTGAGAGCTGTGCAGTAAATTGTCAGTAAAGTGATGTCGGAGCACAGCAGCTAGCATCAGAGGACTCTTATTGACTAAACCTCACTGTTGTGTAAATTAGCACACCTGCTAAAGCCTTAATTGTAGAGATTTCAAAACACACAAAGCTTAACAACAGCTGTCAGAGCCTCGTGACAGCTGTCGTGGAGTCAACACACTTAAGTCCTGTTTCTCTACTGCTGCTGCAAAACTTTCTGAGTGGAAGGAAAGTGGGTAAAAAAGTGGCATGTCACATTTTCATTCCCTATGACAGCATGAAACGTTCATTCCTTAGTGTTAATCGGGGAGATCCAGCCTGTTCTTTTCAGCCTGAGAACAATGAGGGAACGCGGGCGCTCTGCTTTGGAGACTTTTTGTTTCGCTGCCTCTGAATACACGTCAGAGAGCCTCGATGCCTCAGAGACGAGGCACAAAACATATAAATGCCCAATTATAGTTGCTTCAAAAGGAGATGCATTAAAAAATTAATAATGGGGGGTGCATTACATAATTCAGAAGAGTTGGTTATGTAAGTGGCCCAAATTTGAAGAACAGGGAGGCTATTGTCTCCTACTCTAATGGCTGTGGGTGTGCCTGCGTGTTTATGCCACTGGACATTTGCCTACAGTGGCACATCTTGGCGTAAATGACATATGCACTCATCTGGATGTGTTAGTTTTTGGGCCCGGATATTTCTTTGAAAGAACATGTGAAATGAGGACAAGACAATGTCGAAGGCAGCTAACAGTCCCTGCAGTGATGTGGAGGTTGCTCCTGTGTCAAGGTGCATTTAGTCTCCCAGTAAACCTACCGCTTTATTCTGCTTCCTTTTTGCTGTAAGTCGGCATGAAGGCTTCTGTGTCTAAAGTATGAATGTCTTTGGCATTGAACAGCATTTCTCTTATTACCAGAACATTTGTAGATAGAAAATGTAAAACTTAACTGCTAGACATGTGGCTTGAATTTAGTGTGGATGCTACCACTCTTTTTCCTCAGTCTTTCTATGTATATGAACATTTGGACACATGCTCTCTTTCATTCAATTGAAAATACAATGAAATATTTCAATCACATTCCTCTTTCTGCTTTTACCCATGCAGCAGATAATCAATAGTTGGTCCACTGTTCCATGTTGTTGCAATGCAAATAACCTTGCACTTGCCAAGATATAAAATCTTACTTTAAGACATGCCAAATTGAATATCTTGTTTTAATATTTTTTAAACTTATTTTAAGCATTTAAAACTGTTAGATCTCAAAAAAAGCATGAACTTTTCAATTTTGTCTTAATTAGTCTAAGAATCCTATAATGAGTGGATAACTGTTAAAACAGGTTACTTTGGTTATCTCACATGTAATTTCATAACATTAAAACTTGTTTCAAGATTTAGCTCTACCTCTAGTGGCTTGATTTAAGAATAACACCAAAAATCATTCTATTGCTCAGTATATTTCACTAAAATTCTTCTTCAGGAAGTTTGTTTTCAAGCATTTTAATCCAAAAATGAGAATTTTCTTCTTGTTTTCAGATCTGAGAATACTTATCAAGGCCATATTGTTTTTAGATTTATCAGTCTTATTTCAAGATTTCTAGTCAAGTGAAATTATCTAGCTGCAAGGACAGATAATTTCACTAGTTTTAAGATGTTTTTCCATCAAATTTAGTATTTTTATCTTATATTCAGACTCCCTTTTTTGCAGTGTGCCACCCTGATATTATCATATTTACACCAGGTGGTCTTGTTCAACAAAGAAATAAGTAAAGGAGCTCAAACATTTTCTTTTTGCATGTTTGTTTTTTTACTTTTTTTAAAATTGAATCTCAGATTTTGTTTTCATGAACAATGACAGATGAAGTTTGCAGTTGTGAATGGTTTTTGATTTTGGATGGCATTTAGAGGCCCCCATATCAGTGTTTTGTGAACCTCTGAGATGTCCCTAGCTCCACTGTGGAAACCATTTCTTAATTTTTTTTTCTATATTCTTGTTACCTTTTTATGTTTAAGGTCATATACGATAAAATAGTATCACTAATAATGTTTGCTCTTGTGTTATGTATATATGTTTGTGCCCAGGGTATAATTAAAGCTGTGGTTTCAAATGTAAACACTCGCACACTGTCAAATCTTGCAAATAATCTTAATTTATAAGCAACGTTACGGTGCTAAGACCTTCATCAGGCAAACAGTAATCATCAAATACAACACCCAAATATATATACAATTGATACACATTATATAAGGGGATCAAGTTCCAAAAATCTTTTAAAAATCTGTAAATTGCAATAAGACTAGTGAGTCCCGAGATCTAAATTGTAAGGGCTAGTTTTAAATTTAGTATTTCATCCTACTCGTGGAAAAATAATTAAAGCTGGCCAGGACCACCTCTGAGACTGGGTTAAAAAATACATTAGGAGTGGGGATAACAAGACCCAGGTCAGGCACATTGGGGCAATCAAGGAAGTGGAGACACAGATAGAGAGTAATTCAGCAGACCTGGAATGAGAGACAAGTGTGGGCATCAAAATAAAACATAAACACAATGCTATAGCAATAGGTTCAGCTAATTATCAAACTCTTTGAAGAGTGATAATGCACAATTTTTTTTTACCAATGTCAGTTTGATGCTTCAGCCTACATGAGAATAAAGTGTGACTATTTATTTGTTTTTTTTATTTCCTGTTTGTTGTGTTGCAAATTCAAAATGACAGTGAGGAGACATTAAATGCATCTGCCTCGTGTCCTTGGAAAACATTTTCAGTTTGGATTTTTGATGTAATCTACATTGAGTCTCCAGGCTTTTTTGATATTTCTTTAAATAGTTGAAAAAAATCAAGAGTACTTCAGAATTTTCCCCAAATCACACACTATGAATTTTGATCAATTTAAACTAAGATGAGGGCAGATAAGGTTAGTTGGGGTTTCATGCAGTTCCATGCACTTTCCTGCCATTTAAAACCTTGCACCCAAATGCCCCTCACCTCCATTATTACAGCAGTCCAAGGGGATGGATTTGAAACAAGTTGTTCATAACAAAAGCAATGAGTCACAAAAAGAAGTGGCAGAATTTGAGACCTAAGGGTGTTCTGTGTCTTTTATGATAGCAGCAAATCTCAGCTTTTCCAGCAAAGATTAAAAAAATCCAACTTTCCCTTGACAGGAAAAGACAGAATCCTCATTCTTTGATTAAACTTGTTGCCTTGTTAGAGCTTTCTCGTGGGCTAAGAATAAATCTACAAAGGAAACAATGACAAATCTGTTTGCTGCTCCGATCCTTAATTAGTAGCAGGAATCCCAGTTGTTCCATGATTTCATTTGCTGTCTGAGGGCTGAAGATCTTTCCTTTTGCACTTTTTGATTACAGGGGTTTGATATTGTCTTGTTACAGTCTTTGCTTGTTGTTTGTCGTGTTGAAATCTTTTGTTCACCCCCCTATGTTCAGTTAGCATGAGTTTCATCTAATGTGTGTGTCTGAAATTTTTTGGTGTGTGTTAAAGAGTGCACCTGCTTAAACTCGAGCCATCCAACGCATGCTTATTTCACATAGAGGCCTTAATTAAACTCGGAAGCACAGAATGTATAAAAACTGAGAAAAAAAGAACATATTTTTGGGAAGGAAGCTCAGTTCTGGCTAAAATCCATCCAGTGATGGTACTCCAGCATCAGTCAACCCAGAAAGAAAAAAAGAGAAGCCTGATCCTTTGACTAAGGATTATAGATTAAATGAAAGGGGTCTGGAAAAAAAGGGATAAAACGTGCCGTACTTTTCTGGATAAGACATGAATTCTGTCTGTAGTGTGAGACAGCTACTGATCACTCACAGTTGTGCCTTTGAAAATAACTGGTTTAACACAACTTAAACTTGAAGACAAAGTTTTGGTCTTGTTTCCTCTCTTTGATGTTTGATGAGGGAAATATTTAAGTATGTGGCTATGACTATGGTGCTAAAGCTAGATCATATTCGTTTTTAACTCAAAATGAAGTGGTTCATGGCATCTGGTTTAAATCATGAGCTATTTACAACACCCCTGACCGTCTCCATTCTTTACTTTCTATTTGGGTAATATCCCCTGTACGTCTTTGGTCTGTTCAATAAGGCAATAAAAATTCTAATTTAATAGCTAAAAGAGTGTGAGTTGTATAAAAACATTATTCAAACTGTCCAAAAAGTATTGATCCATATAAAAGCTGTAAAAACAATTAGAGCTCCATTTCTATGGATAACATATTTCTGTCACTTTTAAATTGTATGAACTTATATTGTACAGTGCTGGATTGAACTCAAGACCATGTTTACAGACAGGTTCTCTTTACAAGCCAGTAAACCAGAATAAAAACTCCTGTATAGAATCTAAAGACCAGGTTAAAAATGACAAAAAAAATTGTTTGACCCAATGGTGGATTGTTAATAGGTTGTATGTAGAGCTTCAAATAGCAAAGAATAAATAGAAACAATTTATTAAAAACTGCATTTAATCCGATATAGGCTGCTCATCAGCTGATACAAAGTTCCTTTCTTCTTTTTTGCATTTTAAAACTCTACCTACAACCTGACTTCCATCCTCATCAGTGGAAAACGCGATTTCTTATAGTTTCCCCAGTTTTAAAATTTAATTGAGTGTCTTGAAAATGTAAGTAAAGTGATAAATGATTCATAGGCAACTCATTAAACTTGCAAACCTGATGCAAATAAAAGTTTGGATCACAAGCTGTAGGTAAGGCATAAAATAAGATACTAATGTTGCAAGACCTGAGATGGATGGATAACAAGTTATCTAGAACAAACACAAACTTCAATGTTTGGAGGCTGATAATTTATTTACACATGATTTATATCCTGCAAACTCTTTATTTTCATTGCCATAGATATTATAATTACCAGGAAAATAATGTGTTTTCACAGCACTTATCTCCATAGATATAAAGTTAGCAAGATAACAATTGGTTCACACAGGATAATTATCTTGGTAGCGCTATCTAAATTTGTTACCAAGGACATTAAAATAGCAATATATCGCGTAAACATGGGCATTATCTAGAAAAAAAAGTATTTTTGTCTTAGTAGATGCGTAATTGGCAAGAGTACTTATTTTGACATGATAATTATCTTAGTGGATATATCTTATTTTGTCATTGGACATCAAATTCGCAAGAATTTTATTGCAAACTGAACCAACCTTGTGAATTATCAAGATATTGACACACCTGATAAATATTTTTAAGCCCTATATTTCATCTTTGTGGCCAATTAATTAGTAAGATTTTACATTGACTTAAGAAAGTTATGTTGTTGGCACCATGCTGTCATTCATGTATAAAAAAAATATCCTGTGGTCACGGGATAGGAATGATGATGTAAAGGAAATTCAGAGGCCTCATACAAATTTGCAAGCTTGCATGTTTTTAGTGGTTTTTGGTCATAAACAAACCTGCAGTGAACTTGTCACCTCATACGCTGTTGCACAGCTGAGCTATTTCTGGTCTTGATCCCATTTAAATACATTTTTTATGATATTACATCATGAATCTTGTTCTATATTTTTTATGGTCCACTTGTGGAACCTTGTTTCCCGAAACACATTAAGCAAACGGGCGAGAAATGTGGTAATGTTCACCCCCTGTGGAGCAACATGTTATTGTTTTGCTGCTGTTAGGACCAATGCACCGCTGTAACTGCTGAAGAGCAGCCGGTTGAACAAAAGAACAATCTAAGTGTTTCCCTTTCATCTGCCACATCTATGGTGTTAGTCATTCATGTCACCTGCTCGTGGTCTTTTCTTCTTGCATTTCACAGCCTGATTTTTTTCTTTTTTTTTTCAAATCAAGCACATTCAGACACCCCTGTGAACACCTCAGCAGAACCCCTGCTGGTTTCCTTAACCCCCTCACAAATCCCCCCGTCTTCCTCCTCCAGAGACTGAATGTGATTCCAATTATGAAGAAATATGTACAGGAAATCCGCGACTGTCACAGGTCCCATGGAAATTTCATTTTAATTAATCTTGGGTAGAAATTGGCAGCTCGGGCATCACTACACTCATCGCAGCTCCCTGAAGTAGATCCAATTTTCTGTCTCAATAGGCATTAAATTAGCAAGAACATTTCCACCTTTGTCACCACGGCACGCATAACAAATGAAATACATTCATCTACATGACATAATGGAGTGCTAATAAATGACCTAACACACCAGTGAGGTATGTGGAGACTGTGGCTAGTAGAGCAGATTTGCTGGTTTCACATCTGGAAGAGTTGAGGGAGAATACGTGTGCACGCTGCAGATTTAGGGATTGAAAGTCAGGCTACTGATGACTTAGATATCTACATGATGTTTAAAGGTAATTAGGAGGTTGTGAGCACAGTGGATTAAAATGACTTCTGAGTGGTTCATTTCAAAACTAGAATTCAACTCTAAGGCTCATGAGTGATATCCTCCACCCTCACATCATGCTTGTCTTTCATCACTACATTCATCCATCCAATTTTTACTGCCCAAAAGTTTACACCCCCAGCAGAATTTCTGATTGTTTGGCCTTGTCTCAGAAAATATGAATGATAACACAAAAACCTTTCTGTCACCCATGGTTAGTGGTTGGGTGAAGACATTATTTAAAAAAAAAAAAAAGTTTACTCTTTTTAAATCATAATGACAACAGAAACTTCAAAAATGACCCTGTTAAGAAGTTTACACAACTCTGGTGGTTTTTGGCCTGACAAATGCACAAAAAGTGAACACAAATGTGTTTGAATGTCTACTAAAGGTAACCATCCTCACCTGTGATCTATGTGTTTGTAATCAGTGTGTGTATAAAAAAATGAACAGGGTCGTTTTTGAAGTTTCTGTTGTCATTATGATTTAAAGAGTAAACACAGTTGTTTGTGAATAAATGTCTTCACCCAACCTCTAACCATGGGTGACAGAAAGGTTTTTGTGTTATCATTCATATTTTCAGAGATAAGGCCAAAAAATCAGAAAATTCTGCTAGAGGGGGTGTAAACTTTTAGGCACCACTGTATTTGGACATACCCTGAATTTAAACAACATCCAAGGGACATTTAAAACTCTTGTGAAGACTTTTCAGTCTGTCTTAGTTTTGTCACCCTACTTCATTCAGTAGCAGAAGCCTTTATAAGCTTTTTTTTCTTTTTTTTGCCCTCTGGACGTTGTTTAGATACCAAATATACGTTATTGAATCTGTATGTCTGTTTGCTACCAAGTTGGATATGATAGGAAGCACAGTCAAGTCAAAATGATGTGTTGCCATGTTGAATGTTGTGCTCATGCATTACTATCTAAGACAAAATGTGCAAAGATAATGGATAATCAAGAAAACTGCGTCCATTTATTTAAATGCTTACTGGTGATATGCACATGATATTTCCTCAACAATCATGACTCTGTCTGTGAAAGCTGAGTTTGGGATTTAGAGGGAAATTCATGTTAGCTTAATGTTGGTTATACTGAGCTTATGCAAAAAAAACAGCTTCAAAGTATCTCTAATGTTGAATGTAAAGAGCTTTATTTATTTACAGTGCCAGCAGACACAAGCAACAACCTAGTAGAAATAGTTTGTATTATTCATTGCTTAAATGAAAAAATGATGCACAGGACTCATTTATTTTAATATTTTTCACATCTACTAACATTATACTACAGTTGTTGGAGCCTTTTGTTGCCGTTAATTGACAAAGTTTCCTGCATTGCTGAAAAACCCCGAGTGATTTTTCCATTAGGCTGTCTCCCATTGAAGATGAATATTCCTGCTCTGTCATAATAAGCACCACAGCCTCGGATTTTGGTCCCTGTTTTTACCTTACGTCTCATTAAGAAGTAGACTTCTCCGGCTGTTCCCCCGCACCTCTGAGAGTATTTTCAGAAGTTTAACGAGCTTTACATTTTTCTGACTTTTAGACTTCCGCGATGTCATTAATGCAGAAAGAGCCTTGCATCTCCTTTGTTTTGGAAAGTCGGATCGTTATCAAAGTTTCCACCAAATAGAAGATGCTTTTTCAAAACAGATCAATGCAGATCTATATTTAAAAGCTCTGCTGTTTTAATTACCTTTAGGGGAAGTTGAGCACACACCTTTTTGAGGAAGTGTATTCAATGTAAGAAAAGATTCTCAAATGTATGGAGACTAACTTTGTTAAGGAGTTGGTAGCATCACCATAACTTTATATTCCCAATCATGACATGGCACAGGAGAAAAAAGTCGATTTTTTTTTAGGGGAGATAGACCTCAGATATGACTATAAAAGATAGAAGTGAATCAGTAATTTTTTTATGGAGATGTAGACACCTCAACCTTGACTATGATAAGTAAAAGAAGTGCAGGTCTTATTCCAGATTTATCATATTGTTCATGCACGCCTCAACCTGACAGGCAACGTGCTTCGATCTCTGCAAGACTCTTGCCACATCAATGCCTGACTTATCCACCCACGGAGTGAGGTGAATAACTCCACGCTCTGAATAACTCAACATATACAGCAGCAACTGTACATTATATGATACTTGTGTTTAATTAAAGCTGAAAAATCTGAATCATCTTTCAGAGGACGTTTGTACCCAGTGCTCATAGTTAATGCAGTCTGCCCACAGGAGTCACAGAAGAATCCAGAAAGGGGACTTAAAAAAAAGCCCTGCCCAAGGCCTCTGATCTTGTGTCTCTGCCCCTCAAATCCCTTTCTCTGTTTGATTTAGGTGGCTGTCTTGGGGCACAGAAATAAGGGGACACCTAACGAGGGTATCAAAGGGATCTGAGGTTGAAGAAATTTTGAACTGTATGCTGTGCAGGTCAACGGAGGAGTTGAGAGAAGTACTGAGTGTTTGGCTTGTACATCAGCAGACAACATTAAAGGACTAAATCTCAATGAATAAGAATATCATGAAGCCATTTTCTGTCATATAATTCAAAAGGGGACAAGTTAAATATTTCAATCCCTTTTTTTTTTTTTTTTTTTTTTTTTTTTTTTTTTTTTTTTTTTTTTTTTTTTTTTTTAATTTCGATGAATTGTGCTTATCGTTCATGAGGTTGAGAGATCTAGTAAATCAAATTAATCTCCTATTTTGCTGAAATAGATCACGAAATAGTTCTCCCCTTTGACAAAGATCCCAGAGATTAACTTCTGGGTTCAAGTGAGGCAAGCTGGCTCTGCGTTCAAGCACGGTAATGCACTGCCTGACCCCCCAAAAAATGGTCACCACCTGGATTTGACTAAACGTGTAGACACAAGCCTCCTATTGGATAATTACTGCATGGGCAATTATCTTTCAGCTGGCAGCAAGTTATTTAATCCCAGCTGACGACATGAGTAACTTCTTATTTCTTAAACAACCATAGTGACAGACACATTTTGTGATTGTGGAAAAGATGATGGTCTATTAAAGAAGGAGATTGCAGAAACACATTGTAAGATATACAGCTTCTATCCTGAATGCAGCTAAGCTATCACCTTGTGTATTTTTATGCATATATCTCTCTTTCTGTGTGTGTAAACCAAGAGCAATGCAAATCAAATTCCTTGGCAAATAAAGCCGATTTTATTTGGATCACCATTGTTTGAAAAGTAATCCCTTATTTGATTAACTTATGGTTTACAGCATATGAATCATATGACTGTCATTCCCATTGTGTGACTGCGTTCTTTATGTTTTTCAAGCCCACATCACAAATACAGCAGAAAGTTTGGTAATCCAAATCTTGGGAGTTGAACTGTAGGGAAAGATTGAAACTTTATTGCAGCCTATGCTCTGAATTTAACTGCAGATTTCCATGTATGGTGCCACACGGTATTATCCGTGACCTCTTCATCATCTGTTTTTGTTGCAAAGTGTTTGTGTTTCCCTCAGTAATGATGAGCCGGATCTTTCTGAACCCTAATCCCCGCCATCATCTGCCTTTTTGTTGCATTTTAATTGGCCGAGGCAGGCACAACCCTCCGACCCAGCTGTTTTCCTGCTCCATCCTAAAGCAAGACCAGTGTTTCTCACTAATTACCTCCGATGTCTGTGCTGATCTGTGACACAGCCTCGCTCCTGCTGAATTACCCTCACCTCTCCCATTTACAGCAACCTGTCAATATCCTCCCTCATTTTCATACATCAGTGAAAAAAAATCTGTGAAGCCGAGTGCGGGATTGACCAAAAAATGATGAGGCTCGTGCAAGACTAATGACTGTTAAAAAGCAATCATGTGGCAGCAGCAGACTGGGTGGTAGATCTCTGAGTTTTATTGCAAACGCCCGGTCACGCAGCCTCTGCTGTTTAAATGATTGCTATGTAAATCACCAGGAGTGCTTTAGTATTGGAAAGAAGCAGATTTAAGATGCTGGTGCATGTGCTAAGTAGACAGTATCCCGATATTTCGCGGAGGCCTTCATTTGAAGGACTAACTCCTGCTATTCATCAGCGTGTCACTCTACCCCGAGCTGGCAGTATATTCTCAAGAAGTTCGCTAGCGGAACAAATGAAGTTCTCTCCGAGTCACATATAAAATGCTTATTCTGTATTTCTGCAAAACTAATGTGAAGTATGTCACAGAAAGTTCTGGAGCACTTTCACTTTACCTCTTCCTCTTCTGTATTTGAGGTCATCTTCAACCGAGAGTTCAGAGTGTTTCTGTGCCAAATTTTGGTACTTTAAATGTGAATTTGAGGGCAACATAACACTCATTGTTAAGAAATTCTTGCATCAAAATGTCTTCAACTTCAGTTAAATAAAAGATTGACAGACAGGTTAGGTCTTGAAATTCGGATCAAGGTTAGTAAGTGCTCCACTTTTGGCTTAAATCAGTGTCTTTGGTTTTGACTGTGCTAACAGTGGTTAAAAATGTCTACAACAGAGGTTGTAAGTGTGTAAGAGCACAAATATTTTCATGAGATGTCACTGCCCTCTGCTGTTATTTTGACCATATTACATCCACACATGTATCATCAGATTTCAGTCTTTTTTCTTTGATTTGATATTTTGTTACACACTCATTCTTTATTGATATTTTCTATGAGTTATAGAGCACTTGCTTTAGGTCAAATCAAAATCATTGGTCTGCTACACTGTGCAACTTATTTTGAGTGGAATTAAACTTGTGACTGTTAATGTGCTTATCCTATAAAACAAAACTCCATTGAGGGGATTGTTTTGTTGATGAAAAGTATTTGACTTTTTCAGCTTGTAAGCTCAAACCTTTTGAATGCATTAGCTTATTACAAAGATTATTTTTATTCCTGGCTCAGATTTGGTGTGGATTGTATTAAGTTTTATTATTTTCATGGCTCAACATTGATTTTTCTGCAACAGAATTGACATGTAGGTCATCAATGAATACATATGTAAAAGACATTTATAGTGTCACTGGGGTTGGCATTTGTTTTCTCATTCCTCAGTTAAATAACTGAGCAGGACGCACAAAATACCATCAGCTGTTTTGAGCCCATGAGGCTGTTTTGTGGCCAACACAGCCACACAAACCAGGCTCTGTGCAGGGTGCGATGACAAAAATGAAACAGCGTTATCTACACTACACCCTCAGAGCTTCGGTCATGAGTCTACTTCATTCTGTTTGCAGACCGTCCTTGAGGACAGATCCATCTAATCCCTGCTAAATTATGAATTACATTTCAGTTTCACATATTGTGTTTTCTGCATTGTATGAATATCAGAGGACTTGGCTAATGAAAGCAATACATTTGAATGGTTTGACAGTGTTAATGTAGTAGACCACCAAGCAAAGCTCTCAAAATTTAGGTGAAAACACTCACAAATAAACAGTGCAATTTTAGAAACAAAAAAAAGTTATTCAATACACCATGACATCAATGACACGAAGGAGTCAGCTTGACATATGAGAGTAAAAGTCAGACATGATGATAATGGGTAAACATTGATGTTTCCTCTTCTGGGATTAATAATGTTTTCTACCTTCTTACTTTTCATCTGGCAACATCATGAAACGTGAAAGTTCAAACCCTTAAATTATGAACAAATACCTGCCAAACTTTGCTAATATTTCTTATAAACAAATGTAAATAAACTCAGAAAACTTAAATGGTAAGTATTGTCATTAGGAGAATGTGAGCAAGCTGGTGTTAACAAACTAGCTTGAAGTACAACATGTACATTCGCATTGACAGAAGTGCAAGAATGGCACTCATTAAATAATAAACCTTGTTCATAAAAAAAGATTTATCACCACATTTTTACAAGGAGCATGTTATCATGCTAATTTTATTACAGAGCACCTCTGTCCTTAAATTAATCCTCACGGTGGTGGTTGCAGAGTCAATAGAGCGTGCTCACATAATAAACTAAATTGGAAAGTATGGTTAGAGAAACACTGAACACCAAAGGTCTTTTGGTGTATTACTGTATTAAAGCAAAGGACTGTGGGGAGAACAGTCATGATAATATAAACTGAAAAACAGTAGCTTCTGTATATAATTTCACAGTCATTTATCTGCACCTTGCTGCCAGTAAGTTACTCTAGAATTTACAGCAGACATATTACTGTATGTTTACGTAGCCTAATTATTTTAGTGTTATGCCATAAAACTAATGTTAGCATACTGAAGTGACCACTTAGCTCAAAACACCACAGGTTTGTCCATGAATGCACAAGAAGATGTGTTAGCATGGCTGGTTAGCATACAGCTAGTGGGTAAAATTATACAAAACACCATTTGCGAGTATTTTTATTGTTACAATGTTAGCCTACTAATGTTGCTTGGTCTCTCAATACATTCCAACAGAGGTTAGCCTGACTATAATAGCCCATCCACACAATGAATTTAGATGGTAGATTTGCTCAACAATACACTGGCATGTTAGCATTAATAAAGTGGGGCGTATTCAGCAAACAGCATTTTGCATAAACATTGCTTAGAATACATTTCCCCATGATAGCTAAAGACTGTTAGCATTGTTACATAAATGCTGAAGCAGCTTGTTCACGTAGGACTCTCTCATTTGGAAGCTAAAGAAATATTTTGAACTGGCCCACCATTTACACAGAGGCAAATGAATTTCAGAAAAAGTGAGTGAGTCAGAGTGGTTTCACCTCAGGGTGAGAGAGTGAGGGAAGTTGATATTCAGTGATAGGCTTTGTCTCAAAGGAAAGGGAAATAGGAAGAAGGCAGACAGACAGTCATATGAACCGCTCATACAGCTCCCTCCCTATAACAACTCCCACTGTGCCATTTTTTTTCTTAACCAAAGGCAAGGATTACCATTAAGCCCAGGTCACATCTTCTCACATGATCCACACCCACCCAAAGGTTTATTCACACACATGCAAAGACATGAGCACACACTGGCTGGTAGTGGGGGTAGCACAGAGAGCAGGGGAGGAGAGGGAGGTCGGCTGAGTGGTGGTCACGGGACAAACTGAGCTCGGTTCAATCTGTTCTTGTGTAGCAGAATGATGCAGTGGAGTATTAAACAATAAGCCAAATGGCTTACAGCTGTATGCACAGTTTTGGAGACTAAAATGCAAACAAACATTTTAACCATTTGATTACCTGTTAATTGAACTCAGATCTTTCATCTCTTTCCTGAAACACCTAAAACACAAAATGCAAAACTATTTTATCCTGATTGTTAAAGTTGTCAGTGAAGGTTTTCCCTTTTTTGGGGGGGGGGGACAAAGCTTTGAACAGACTCTATCCAGACACAGTCAGTGAGAGTTAGTCCCTCCTCTATTTAAATGTGACCTTAAAAACAATGCAGTGCAGTTCAGGTCAATGGTACTTTGAATTATTAAAAACCCACAAGACTCAGGGCATGATGGATCAAAGAACTTTCACTCAGAGCCATTAAAATACTCCTGAGCCAAAATAATGTATCTTTAAAGCTATTCTAGCATTATATATCTGACATTTTAAAAAACATCATTCACGGAGTAGACAGACAAATTAGCTTTTATTGGTTGTAGTAGCCTCAGCTTCTTATGGTAACGTGAACTGTATATACGTCAGGAATGTAGTTGTATTTTTGAATGTACCACATGAGAATGAGCTTAGCGCTAGCTTTGTGTAATCCCCTCGCCAAAATGCCCCAATTATGAAACCTTACATGCAGGCTGGAGTTCTGACAGCCAGCGTGAAAAACATGTGACTGGGTTGGACTCTTTGCCTTTCAGTATGAGATCATGACAGACGGTGCTTCTCATGATGAAAACTACTATACTGATTGTTTTATGAACGAGATGAGTTTTCAGGGATTTGGGTTAAAAATTCACATGCAAAGTTTGACTTCATCAACACTCTCATCAGGTCCTCCCAAAGATAAATTATTCAAAACATTACTAACTCCAAACTCCAAGTTTAGACTGTTTTATACTTATAATACAGTTCAATACATAAATTGTCTTCCAAAATATTCTTCAAACATTTACACTTAAATGACTAAATGCAGCAAAAAAGAAGATAAACAAAACACTCTGTCACATTTAAGTCACTACTACTTCATAAATTATCATCTAAACATTAAAAAGGAACAGAAAATACACAACATCTCAAAAGGAGTTCATTTTGAAAAGTTCAAAAATCACATATCATGTTTGTGATTGTGTTATAATTCTCCTCTGAAAAGAAAACTCGAACCACAGCTGGATAAAAATGACAATTTTAGTGACCAATACTTTGCTCATAAGTTTATGTATAATATAGCAAACAAATGATGTAATCATTGTTTATATATAATAACAACTGATGTCACATTGATCTATTGAACCTTATTTTAAAGCATTTGTTTGAGTTTTGTTATTTGGAGGAACACAAGCTCATTGCTGCTCCCTTCTCTCTATTAGTTTTGCTCTTTGAAGTTATAGTGTCTGTTTATTGAAAACTGAAATTCTCGCTCTGATATTTTCCCATCCCTGTTTTCACCAATGTTTGATGAGAAGGTTTTTCCAAACATCTGTTTTCTTTATATAGCGTCTGATCTCCCTCAGACTTACTGTAATACTTGTTCAGTTTGTTGTGGAAGGACTTAAAGCAGTTAATGAATGAAACAGTTTTACTCATTTGACTTGTTGCCCTCTCTGCAACCTTCTTGTAAAGCTTGTGGTTAACTATTCAAAGGCTGTGATCCTTGAAATGATTAAGGAAGAAATCATCATGCTGATTCTAATTATGATTCCAACACCAGTAATGAATTCAAAAGCTATGGTTGTCGTGGCAGCCAATCAGAATATCATTGTATAACAGCTAGTGTAAACAGCTCATCTAAATTAATCAAAGGCTTATTTTGTTTTCAGACTCCACCTGCATTACAGAGAAGTAAAAACCCTCTGGATGGAAGACAACCAGGTAAGAATTTAAATTACTTCTTCGTAAGAAAGGCAAGCAAGAAAGCATAAGCAAATAGAAAGGAGAGAGGTTAAGTTTAAAACTGCTATGCCTCACAGTGAATACATTTGTTTTTACTCCATCAACTTTAACTTGAACATTGTCATCCTGGCTAGCTGAGGTCTGTGCACCAGTTGTGAATATACTACAAACATGGGAAAAAGTTCAATGATGTCTTCCGTGACTGTGGAAAGCTCACGTCACAAGTTACCTCAACCTTTGCTTTAAGGCAAAAATGTATAAAGCCAGCTTTTCAAAACAGAGCGGTGGTCTGTGAAAGATGGGGTCATTTACCAGGCTGCATTTGTGGAGCACAAGTTGTAAGGTAGTGGTTAATGTTGAGGGACTTCCCACACATTAACTCATGTGAGGTTAGGACACGAGCACAGGGGTCAAGTCATAATACCCAACTTTTGCCACAGCTTGGTTTGTGTGTTTTGTTTTGTAACTGAAACAGTTTCTTACTTTGTACTTGTAACCAGAAATTTAACCACTATGGATGGCATGAAGTAAGCATCACAAACTTTAAACATAATGAAAATGATGATCCATGACTGTCTCACAACACCTGTTTCCCCTTTTTGGTTGCTGCAGTGGCCCATACTGATGTAATATTTACACATTCAGTTTTCTCGAACAACTTTTACCACAGTTTCAAAAATACAATGAAGTGATTCTGCATCAAAAGGGAAAAACTGTACCACAAACTTTCTTTTCTGCAAGGCAAAAAACTTAACATCCATTGCTGTGGTAAAGAGATAGATGAATAAAAAAAATGTATGTGACACAAAAACAACCAAAAGGAAGACAAATATCTTGAATGTTAGAATATGTAGCTGCTGTTCTGTTTGAGAATATTTCAGCTTCTCCCGTCTGATTCATGTGATTTGAAACATTAAACTCACACAAAGAATTTCCTTTTTTCCAGAAGGCTTTTTTGTTGGTAGATCCCCCCCCCTTCTTTTCTTCTTGAAAATGTACCTCAGGTTTCTCACGTGCTCATGGCGGCACACGCACCCTTGAGGTCTGAGAAGAGGAGGTGGTGGTGTGGGAAGGAAAGGGGGGGTGAGGTGAGGCCTTCATGAGAAGTCAAATGACCCAAAATGGGATCATTTTAACTCACACATGAACCTCTGAGGCATTTTGAGATTAGATCCTGGCATTTTATAGCACTGGGGGATTTCTTCAGTATTCTGGCACAATTGGGACATTCAGAATACTCACTAGAAGTGTATGTCATGATTTTATGACTGAGTTTACTCGCAGTGGGAGGATGATGTTTGCCTCCAAACGTGTATTTATGAAACTACAACTTCATAATGTTATTCTTTGATATGACCAATAAAGGCTTATTGGATAGCTGCAGTCTACATACTTCTAAGTCTTGAGAAAAACGCTACAAAAAAATTAATCGATGCAAGTTTTTGTCTTGCTTTGAGCAAAAAACTGTCTTTTAGACTTAATATGTACCACATTTACTAGGCCAGTCCAGAAAAAATGTCTTATTTCAAGTTATTGAAAGACAAAAATGGTGTTTGAATAGCTTCTAATTAGAAAAAATCTGTCAATAGTGTAAGAAACAACTTCCTTTTCACAAGACATTATTCTCATTTCAAGAAACCTGACGGGCAAATTTTTCTTACCCCATTGGCAGTTTTTTTATACTCATTACAAGTAATTTAGACATAATTTTTGTCTTCTAATGCCTTGAAATGAGACATGTCTCTGGATTTGTCAATTAAATGTGGCTCATATAGAGACTAAAAAGACAATTTTGACCAAAAATAAGACACAAACACTTTCTAAGATTTTTTTTTCAGTGAAATTACTTATTTACTACGTATAGAAATAATTTGGTAGTTATTAAGACTTCCTCAAATTTACAGAACTCCAGTGTGGGGTTTTTTTTTTAGAAGAATAGCACAGTGTATGATGGATCAAACTACCTTTTCTCCCTCCATCCCCAGTAGGAAATATGATGTTATGTGATGGCATCACGCGGGAGTCAGAAAATCCGGGTAGCCTGGTCATGCGCTAATCCGGTATTTAAGAGGGACGCTCCACTGGTTCGGGGGAAATAGAAGCAGGGGTCTGGGCACATTGGAGGAGAAGTTTTTCACCAAAGTAATAGAACAGGAAAGTTGTTCTTGATGTGTTTGAAAAGTTTTTTTGGATAAAGAGTTAGCTTAGGTGCACTATTAGTGTAAAAGTGACTCCAAATCAGCCGTGCGTAAAAGTTTGGATGATGTTCCAGTGCTGCTTTTTGGTTCTCGTGGGCGCAGCTATTGTGAGCGCGCAGTTCCCTCGGGAGTGTGTGACACCCGAAGCGCTCAGGAACGGGACATGCTGCCCGTCGCCGAACGGACTCAACAACGACCCCTGCGGCGTCAGCACCGGACGCGGACAGTGCGTTTTCATCTCCGTGGACGCGAGCCCGCACGGCCCCCAGTATCCACACGATGGACAAGACGATCGGGAACTATGGCCCATCCGTTTCTTCAATCGGACCTGTCAGTGCAACAACAACTTCGGCGGGTTTGACTGCGGCCGCTGCAAACACGGATGGACGGGATTCAACTGTGACCAGAGGGTTTCTGTTGGTGAGTGCGCGTTGGAGAATGGAAAATGTAGAAAATGAGTTGTAAGAGAAATCTAAGGTTGATTCGTTGCGTTTTGAGGCTTACTGCTCTTGAATATGTTTTTGTTGTCTTCATTTCTAAATTTTGTTTTCCTCAAATCATCAAACTTAATGTATTACAGAAATGTATCGAGCTTCATTTCCAGCCGACTCTGAAAGCAAATTACCAAAACTAGCTATTTCTGGCTTTGTCTTTTCACAGTCATTAAATTCTGATCCCCAATTAACGCATGACTTACCCAGCTAATCCACTTTCCCTCTGCCACAATCTCCGCAGTAAGAAAAAACGTGATGCTTCTCACTGCGGAGGAGAAGCGTGCGTTCGTGGACGCACTGGATGAAGCCAAGCGCACAGTGCACCCGGATATTGTCATCGCCACGCGGCGCTATCCGGAGATATTCGGGCCCGATGGGAACACGATGCAGTTCGAGAACATCACCATCTATAATTTCTTCGTGTGGACCCACTACTACTCGGTCAGTAAGACGTTCCTGGGTGCGGGACAGCCCAGCTTCGGGGGAGTGGACTTCTCCCACGAAGGGCCCGGCTTTCTGACCTGGCACAGGCTCCACCTGTTGCAGCTGGAGAGAGACATGCAGGTAAAAAAATATGAATATGATTGAAT
The DNA here is from genome assembly GCA_008086565.1 of Thalassoma bifasciatum. Taxonomy (NCBI): domain Eukaryota; kingdom Metazoa; phylum Chordata; class Actinopteri; order Labriformes; family Labridae; genus Thalassoma; species Thalassoma bifasciatum. The sequence continues at coordinate 453,616 of RPOG01000247.1, read as the reverse complement.
GGAGACATTAGATTTAGTGCTTGCAGCTTGTGTGTTTTACTTAATGCGTGTCACCTCAACTGCACAAGCGTGTAAATCCTGATTATCGAGGTAATTCCAGACTTTGATAAGCGAGCAAAACTGCGATTTCAAGGGTCTGAGCTCGATTTGATCCAACACTCTCAATTACACTCAAGCCAGATGAGTTATTAAACTTCACTAATCGACAAAGTGATGCTTGAGGAATGCCCAAAAGCTTCGACAGTAAACTTGAACGCATACTTTAAACAATCCATCCAGTGTCTGATCCACTATGACGCAAAGAAACAGTATTTTACGCACCACGAGAGAGTTCGTTTTGATGCCAAGATCAATATGCCCCGGATTCATTCATGCATTTAAAACTTCACTGTAAAAAAATGTTGATGAAATAAAATGGCAGCTGTGGTTGCAAGGACAATTTTGTGAAATATACTGTGGAATTGTAAACAGCTCTACAGAACAACCCATCAATTTACAGTTTTAAACTGTTATTAGTAACAAAAAACACTCTAAACAAGTAAAATCATCATTTTTGTGCTATTTGTTTGTTAACCTCTAAAAATTTTTTTTTGCCGTCATGTAATTTCAACTCTGTTGTATCGCTCTGTTTAACAGTATTTTTTGTGGTACAACAACATTGATCTGTTAAATCAAGTAAGGAATATGATTATTTTGCTATATTCTTACTGTATTTGATATTGTACAAATTATAATTTTAAATGTGACACTTTTATTGTCAAGTTCAATTAACACTGGCTGATTTTAATTAGTTAATTTTACTGACACTTTTTTTATAGTGTTAATTTTTCATTTAAGTGGTTATTTCTTCGGAAGGAAATGTGTAAAAAAAAAAAACACTTGGCTGAAGTTTTGCAGCTCAATATTCAATTTGGATAAATAACTAGGTATTTGGTTCGTTAGTGATTAGTTGTTAGAGTGGGATTATGTGACCTTGTAATGGTTTGTCAAGTTCAAGAAAAATTTGTGTTAATCTATCTTGTCTAGTGGGTGATATATTTGCAGTAAGAAAATCAAAAAGTTGCAAAAAATGAACAACAACAACAAAAAGAAGACGAATGACAATAAGACAAGCACCCAACCTCTAAATTATGACCAACAGTATAAATGGGTTATTTTTACTTATTGTCTGAATGGTTCGTACATCAAGTTTTTCTCAGCACTGCAAGAAAATTTTATCTTCTGCCGGTTCTAGTTCCTATCCTTACATTTCCTTTTCTTCAACCAACCAGGATATGCTACAAAACCCGTCCTTCGCCCTGCCCTACTGGAACTTTGCTATTGGCGGTGACACATGTGACATCTGCACAGATGACCTGATGGGAGCGAGAAGCAGCTTCGACATAAATTCCCTGAGCGCAAACTCCATCTTCTCCCGTTGGAGGGTGGTGTGTGAGGGCGTAGAGGACTATGACACACTGGGAACCATCTGCAACAGTAATGCTATTGTTTATTTCACAAAGGAGTTGTTGTAGTGATGCTATGTGTGATCTGTGTCTTGTTTTTTAAGAGAAGCAAAGTTGCTTTCTTTTTAGTCTGTGGTTCCTTTTCCAGGCACTGAGACTAATCCCATCAGAAGGAACCCAGCAGGAAATGTCGACAGACCCATGGTGCAGCGTCTTCCAGAGCCCCAGGATGTGGAGGCATGCCTGCAGGTTACAACTTTTGATACGCCGCCCTACTACTCCACCTCCTCTGAAAGCTTCAGAAATGCAATTGAAGGTGACTGGCAAAATATGTCTGGGGGTTTTCTCTCCAGAACACAGTACGACAACATTTACTTGACATATTTTGACATTGCTCCACACAGGCTACAGCACACCCCAGGGGAAATATGACCCCATTGTGAGGACCCTCCACAACCTGGCCCATCTGTTTCTGAATGGGACAGGAGGAACAACTCACCTCTCACCCAATGACCCCATCTTTGTCCTTCTGCACGCCTTCACTGACGCCATATTTGATGAATGGTTGAGGAGACATGCCCCAGGTGTTTCAGCAAATTGTGTTTCTTCTTGTGTCAGCACTTCTCAGAGCTTTGCAGTTGCTGCAGTTAGCATAGTTAAGCTAAATAGGGGTATACTGTTTACTAACGTGGTTCCATTCTTATTCCCCACAAAGATCCTTAAACACTTTTGATGCACTTTTACCTGCTCTTTATGGTTAACCTTTGGCGCCACACCTTGGCAAAATGTATTTCTTTAACTTCCATCTAACCTAACTTTTGTGTCAGCATGAATGGCTTTCGAGCTAACAATGAATCTTTCTTGACAGTCATTTAAAGTCATATTTGATACCTGAATGTTATGTTCCTCTATCTTTAGCACAGCTAGCACCCTGGCTAACTGTGCTAAAACTTTGTATTGCATATTATATTTGAATGCTACACATCTTTTTATTAGCCTAAGATATTTTGCTAACCATGAGTATTACATAACAGAACTGTATTTTGTTGCCTTTATAAATCCAACATTTTACATAGATTACTTTAGCATGACTAGCTCTTTTTGCTAACTTGCTGCTAATGTTTTTTGTTTTACTTTTTTGCTTGTGCTGTTAGCTCATTACCTCAGTCTCTTGGTTTTCTCTACATTCTTATTATGCCTCTATCTTATTTAATTTCCTTGTGTTTTTCTTATCCTACTGTTAGCATGTTGCCCATTTTTGCTAACAACAAGTATTTTTTGATAGATATGTCTGTGTTCCCTGGAGAAATGGCTCCAATCGGCCACAACAGAGGCTACAACATGGTGCCATTCTGGCCTCCTGTGACTAACGCTGAGATGTTTGTGACTGCCCCTGATAACCTGGGTTACTCTTATGAAGCTCAATGGCCAGGTATTTCTTCCTTATGGCTATCTGTATGAGACATTTTTCAGCCATGTCAAGCTTATGTAATAATCATGTCTCTAAACATTCCCAGGCCAAGCCTACACCTTGACTGAAATCATCACAATGGCAATAGTTGCAGCCCTTGTGGTTGTTGCTGTCATTTTTGCTGCTACCACATGTGCCCTACGTGCCAGGTCCTACAAGATGGATGGCCACCAGCCCCTGCTCGGGGATCAGTACCAGCGCTATGACGACAAAAACAGCCAGTCTGTAGTATAACAGCTACATGCCTTTTCTCTTTACTTTTTTAAGTTGGTCAAAGCCTAAACCTATTTTCAATGGTGGGAGTAAGGAGTAGATGTTGAATGCTCAAATCTTGCTTCATTCATGTCCATATATGAAACACTGATAAAGTCCATTCTTCTTAACCAATAGTGCAGATGAGAACAACTCAAACAGTAATTGAAGAAACATTTTTGTAATGAACGTTCCAGATATTTGCTGTGGCTTTAACAAGTTTTGCTTGGCAAATATTCACTTTTATAAATTTTTGAGATTTCAGATAAAAATGAAAATGTTTAATGTGTTCAAATCAAGCGAACATGGACAACTGAAGTGTGGTTGTGGTAAAAATGTGAGGGGACCTGGTGTGAAGAAAACGACAAGTAACTTGAAGTTAACATTGGTAATGAAGGATTAAGTGATGACAACACTAAAAAACGAGTATAAACTACTTTATAAATAAAGACCTTGTTTTTATCCACAGTTCAGATCAGTTGCACAATATTACAGGTCGCAGGTTTGTAATAATAATTGAAGACTACTCATTGAACTGAGACCTTACGACCACAAGGGGGTGCAATAGTTCCATTTATAAATCTTTGAATACAGCCAATTTGTCTGAGGACAGAAGATTTGGATTTTTTTTATTTATGTTGTGTTTTTTTGATGATGTATGAAGAAAATTTAATCAAAATCACATATAATGTAATAACAGGATGGAAAAAAGTTACATAGATTTGCAATTCTTTGGTTGTCTTTATGAAGTAATTTCTTATGTTTAAATTTTCAACACTGCTTTTCTGTTTTTACCTTTTTACTTTTAACAAATGTTTTGAGATCCTGGTGCCTGATCATTTCTTTTAATTATTAAATCTTTCCCTATAAGAGTGGTTTGCTTGACTTTACACTTATACTGGATGTGAGCTGAGGACATTTAGTTTAAGAAATGTTTTATTGTTTGTCCATGTGTGTTAGCCTCATAAAATAGCCTGCACCAGTCAGTCGAATGAGTGGCGGTGAAATGATATATGCCGTTGCTGGTTGACTCGATTGTTCTTTGATATCCCGGTGTCGCTTCACCTGTCTGGTGTCCGGTTTCATCAATGGGAGGGTCCAAAGAGCACGTTCTCATTAAACTGTCTCACTACTGGTCGGTCCTCCTGAATGGGAGGTCTGTAGCTGAAACATATGTGCGGTGTATTCGGTATGAAAGGTTATTGGCCCGACACTTCAGCTGGTGCAGGAGTTGAATGAAGTTGCGAGGGGCACGCGCCTGTTGCTACTTTTTTGCTCCTCTTCGGATTCAGCTCGCACGCGCGTCAACTCAACCAATCACCGGGAATATCTCCGAGCTCGTGCTGTGTAATTTCCCCCTCAGCCAGCTTCAAATCATACAGCACGAACGTATAATCTTACTGACAGCACACAATGGACGAGGAAAGCAACTTTTTCCCCGAGTTGAAGGATATAGAGACGAAATTGGGTCGAAAAGTACCGGATAGTCTCGTTCGGACTCTTGTTGCAGGAAAACATAAAGAGGAGAAGTCCACAGCGACGCACTTAACTGGCTGCAAGTTTTGGAAGAATTCGGCGGACTTGAAAAGACTAGAAAGCAAAATGCTGTTCTTGAAACAAGAAATGGTGAGTAGCCTCTTACTTTGTATGGTTTTGTCGAGAAACTTCTTCAAAGATGCTTGTAACGACGTAACGACGTTGAAAATTAACGTCACGTGCCACACAGTTAAATATTGATTAAAGTACACTATAATGAGAAAAGTTGCCCGGCTTGTAGCTTTACCGCAACTCGGTTGAAATAAGTTATATTGATGTTAAATTGAATTAATTTCAATTCTCCTATTCCAAAGCTATATTGTGCTATTGAAGCGTTTTTAATGGGTTTACGTTTGCTATCTGAAGGCTGCTGTTTTGCCTCAGTCACAGGAAATGCAGCAGTGGTTCACATATAAACACGTGGTCGTAAAATGCAAAGTTTCGGTAATGGGTGTTGAGGCATTGTCCTAAAAAGCACTGTGAAACCGGTGGTCAGTACTGAGCGAGAGCCATTCACACCTACATTCAGCAGGGGCTTTATTGACTGACTGTTGTCACCTCCCTCTGTTGTGACCCTGTAAAATTCAACTGTGCTCATTTCATTGCCTTTTCACCAGAGCATAGCTTTATCTGTGAACACCCCACATGAAATTATTCTCAAATGCGGTTTTTGTTTGGCAGAGACTTTGAGTCACAGCAAAACCCTCCATTTAAAGTCGGGTCACTAAAGGTATTAAGACTCCTGAGCAGATGGCCTGGTTGACCGACTTCTGCAGACAGTGGCAGAGCTGAATCATGTTGAACAGACTGGCTGATCACTCAGGAGAGCAGTGTTGATAGGCTTAGCTCTATGAATGTTACACCACAGTAAGTACTAATCTATTGGCCCACTTTGCAAGTTGAGCAACACTTACCAACAGCTTTCATCTCTTTTTTTTCAACAAAATGACACTTTCTAATTGTCAGTGACCATTCATGCGGGACATAATCGTTTGTGATGATATGTATTGCCTCATATGTGTCTTGAGCCAGCTGTCACTGTTGACCAACAATACCCACAACAATAACATTTCTTGTTCTTGCATCATGTTAATGGCAAAAATAATGGAGCAATGGGAACAAAAATGCAGCTCATGATGCAATTAAAATTATAACAACCAGCAGAGTCAGGTAGAGATGGATTTCGAGAACTGGTTCCTGTTAAGAACTGGTTAGAAAAGGCTCAATCTGTTGTCATTACCCTTTATTCTTAACTATTCTCTTAGCAATCATTTACATCACATGGTAGAAGCCAGACCATATGCGTTGTCTATACTGCCCCAGCTAACAGTTCAGTTTCCCAGAATATTTTGCTTGTAGTTTTACTTAAGATCAGGAATGGGTACCTTTGACATTCAAAATGATACGGTACCGATCGCTGGTATCTAGGACTCGAAATCAGCACTCAGTGGTACCAATTTATGGTACTTTAATGTGTGTTAATGTGGTAATGAATGCTAATTTGTTTGATAATGAAGTCTCAAAATAGCTCAACTTAACGTACTCATTTCTCAATGTATAAACCTAAAAATAAAACAGTTATTTCAAAAAAAACATTCAACTGTTTGTACTGTAACATCCCAGTTGTTTCACAAATTTGATCAATTTGAAAACCCTTGACTAAAATTAACAACAACTTCATAAATTAGCAACTAAGCAGTGTGTTTTCTGAAAAAATGCACAAACTAAAACCTAGCTCCACATACTCCCTCACAGTCATAAGGATGCACTTTGGTGCTGAAACATGGTACCATTTGACTTAACATGAGTTCGTACTCAGTCCAACTTATGGAATTCGGTCGGTACCTCTAAAAGAACCAAAATTGGTACCCACCCCTCCTCAAGCTGTAAAACTGAACACAGGAATAAATGAGCATTACCCCCTCACAACAGAATTACATTCAAAACAAAACTACAAACAACACAGAAAACATGGCGCTAGCTTGATGTTAATGTGCATATAGGAAATTGCTTTGATATGCTAGCAAACATGGTTAGCACACATCGATATAACTTTGGTTCTAAAACAGAATTTCAAAGTGAAGTGTACCATTCCCTGAAAAGATTCTTCTTTATAATTCTTGTATAATAAACATCTTGTTGTTGGTTCAGACTGGTATACTTTGGCCCTCATTGAGCCCCTAAACTCATTTTGTGATTTGGACCCAGTGAGGCCGTCTTATTAACACGATATCGCTTTGGGGAAGGTTCCAGTATCGCTCCATCTGCTCAGCTCCCCTGTGTGTGTAAAGCTGGTGGTAACGCTCACAAAGCAAACACACCGGCAGCAATGCAAGTTAAATGAAGGATGCTAGATGATCCACTGCAAATACAGCCAGCTGTCTACAACACTGTGCCAGCCTTGTCTGCTGTCATCTGCCTGGATGATTCTGAATCTCACAGGCCGTCACAGCTGCCTTTTAACCTTTTTTTTTTTTTTTTTAACTCTGACTGGGCAGCTTTGAGTGACTCCATAGGCTGTCCACTGCCAGCACCAGTCAATGGCGTTGATTGTCATGGCAGGCAGAGAAATCAAAAGCCATAGTGTGTGTTTAGTGGTCTCATCATTCAGATTAACGGATGCAGTAGTTTCCTGGCTGTAGTTCTGTTTTCTTCAGGGTCACATACTTATCTTTTTTTGTTCCCAACAGAGCCTGATAGTCTAAACAAAACAGCACGAAGCATTCTGGAAATGTGAGAACAAGAAAGTGCTCACAAAAGCTGAGAAAATACACTCACCACAAGAATTTGGCTGTTTATGAACTAAATTTGAGTTTCCATTCATTTTTCATGATCTCCATCAGAAAATCGAGGTGTTACCAGGCAGTCACTGTACCATGTGGTACGATTATCAACAAATGCTTTTCCTGGGTCTTAAATGAGCCTTGTACTCTATTCTAGGAATAGTTTGTGATGATGCAAGCTTTGTTTCTCTTTATTTGAGACCTTTTGGGGACACACTGCTCCGTCAAAGCAGCAGTTTCACAGTTTTTGGAAGTTCCAATAATTCCAGCAGAGTAAACAAAGACAGCTCCGTTCAGAAATACACAATTCCACAACAAGAGCATCATGCCAAACGATATTTTTACAGTTTCTGACTGGGTTTGACAGAAAGTTTGAATACTGGTTGCATTAGCTCAAAAAAGAGCTAGGCTGACACGTATTTAACTTAATGTGAAGCTAACTGAAGTCCCTTTCATGTAGACACTACGGTGGCCCTGAAGGGCAAAGACAACAGTGGAAATAGAAGTGTGACAACAAAGAAGTTGTTTTTGAGCTTTTTTTTCTGTTTTTGTCTATTCATGTTTTTTGTATCTATATTCTTGAGGGTTTTTCTGTTGCTGCTATCATCTCTGTTTAGTAATCATATTTTTGTTGCCACATTCTTTGTAATTGCATCTTCTTTTGTCCCTCTTACTTTTGTGTTCCCATCTTTTTTCTGTTGCTGTATCTTTGTCTCTGTCTTCTTGCTTTTGTTGTTGTTGTCACATTTTTCTGGTCAAGTGTTCTTTTTACTTTTTCATTGTTTTTTTGTTGTTGTAGATTAATCTTTTTCTTGCCATTAGATTCTTTTTATTTTTGTTTATTATTTTGTCACATCTTTTTTCCGTCTACACATTCTTTTTTGATGTTACTCTTTGATGTGTTTTTTTTAATGTCATCACTTCTTTTTTTCTGTTGTCGTTTTGTCTTTTTCTTTGCTTTTTTGCTAGGTTCCTTTCTTAATCTCTTTTTTTTTGTAACACCTTTTTTTTTCTCTTTTTGTCGTCTAATTTTTTTGATTCCTTCCCTTTATATATTGTTGTTGTCAGACGCTTTCTTTCTTTTTGATCACTTTTTGATTATTTTGTGGTCCCTCCACATTTTTTAATGTTTAATTCCATATGTCAGAGCCATTGTTTCACGCACTAGAGAGAAAAATCTATCTTCAAAATCCAGAAAAGTTTGTTTCCTCACCCACATCTGAGAGCTTAACGTGTTGGTATTTGGTTACAGCATTGATGTTTGGATAGATGATGATTTCTGACTTCGTGCTGTCAGAGACGTCATCAGATTAGAGGCAGGAACAAAGTTGCCTGTTGTTTGTCTGCTTCTGCCTTGATGAGCATTCTCTATAAAATTCTCATTACTTTTTTCCACAGGCACATCTGCGAGCCATCGATGGGAAGCTGATGCAGCAGCTGATGTCAATCAACGAGGGAATCGAGTCCATCCGTTGGATGATAGACGACAAAGGGGGCGTGGCCAGCCAAGACGGCAGCCTGACGGGCAGCTTGTACAGCCTGTCAGACAGTCAGGATGGTACCTCACTGCGCGGCAGCTTTAACAGCCTGAATGATGCCAACAGTGACGGGCTGGACAGCCTTTCTGTGGGCAGCTATTTGGACACCCTCGCGGATGACCTCTCAGATAACGCGTCGCAGACGGATCTCGACTGTTTTGTCGAGAAATCAGTAATCGATGGTGAAACTTTCAGCAAATCACCTCTGAAACTCAGGGTGGAATCAGATGAATACTACTGCTTTGGATAATAAAATCCAACCTGATGGTTTCAGAGACTACTGACGGTTGAAGTTCTTCGCTCTGAGACATCAACACAGCTGTCACATTATTTCTCCTTCATACTTCACATTTTCTCAGTGCAACGACAGCGAAGATGTTGTCAGGACTTGGCAAATGACTCATGACACCTTTTACCTTGAAACCAGTTTCCTTACATCGTCAATCAAACACACCTCATGAAACCATCCTGAGTAATGTCACAGTAATTACAGTGAAACCTCTTAACTCCACTCTTTGTCTTAGTGTTCTATCATGTAGGTCAATTCAATCAGGCCTTCTACTTTGAATTATGCTCTATATAATTTAGAGTTGAACAGAACCTCAGCCATTGTTTTTACATGGGAAAGCAGGCTTAAAAGTTCTGTGGAAGGAGAAAACAGAAGTAGCAACATTTGGTGAACAAACTTCTTACCTAGAGGGACTGTGAGGAGTTTCCAAGTGATCTTGAAAAAGTCTGATATCTGGATAAATGCCTGATCATAATCCCCAACTTAAAATGAGGTTGTCAGCGCGAAAATAGGTTACTTCTTAATGCTATTTCTTAGCTTCCCAATTGGGTCAGACCGAACCAGATTGATTTACAGCAAGTCGAAATCTCTATGACAACAACATGCTGGCTGACAAAGTTCAGCAGTGAGAAGAGAAATCTGTGTTTGAGGCTGAAGTATTAAATGCTTCTTTAATGATTGCAGAATTGGTGCAATAGATGCATTTTCTTGAAGCATTTCCACCGAAAACTCCAGCTTACTGTTAACACAGCAACAGTGAAACAGCATTTCAGAAAAATTCATCTCTTGAGGCTGTTTCAAAAGTTACTATTTAAGGTTGGCTAAAACGCTGCTTCAGTGTAAACAGGGTTAAACAGAGTGATTCTGCATAAATATTCCACATTACGACGTGAACACCTGCCGCTTGTAGACGAGTGTAGCCTATACATGTACGAAAGTTTTCCTCTTTTTAGATATAGTAGGTGCGGCTTATATTTAGGTGTGCCAATAGTCTAGAAAGTACGGAAATGTGTAAAGAAAGATCTGACCTCCATTTATCTTCCAAAACAAATACACAAGTCAAGTCGTCTGGAAAGTTTGCGCAAGTCCTCCTACTGAAGGAGTCGCTGCAATCCACTTCACACAGATTCTTCTCACAGTCCCTTTGATTTAAAAAAAAAACTGTCACATTAGGTCAACCATAATAAGCTGATCCAAGCAAAGAAGAGATAAGGTATTAGCCGCAATTTGGAGAATTGGGCGTTTCATGCTGAGTGATTGAAGAGATTAACTGTTTTTTTTTTTCCTTAAGTGTTACAACAAGTGCAATTTGTCTGAATGCCAAATTTCAAGCACAACCTACTGTAAACGTTGAGCTTTTTCTTATTATTATGGTTTTTTTTACTTCCATGTTTTGACTGACAAAGATTCCTGAGCTAAACCTCACTCTGCTGTGGTGGAGTTTTTATGCACACAAAGAGATTAGTGACACGTTCAAAGCACAGATGCTTGACTGAAACCAAAGCTATTTGATTGTCTTATAGATAATTTAAGCCTGGGAGGCAAAACCCAGTGAGCGGCAGATGGGAGATTTGTCGGTGGTGGACATATGTGAGACACACGTTTGCATTGTGGGCACATTTTAAGTCTGTTGTCAAAAAAATAACAAGCTTTACATCTCTGTAAATGAATTCTGTTGATTTGTTTTCCTGTTCTTAATGATTGCTGTTCATTTTGTTGTGGAAGTGAAATAATATATTGTGATTTTTCCTCACATTGTGTAAGTTTTTAATGAAAAGAAACAAACTAACTGCTGTTTTCATCTCAATTTGAAGAAACTAAAGTAGTTCACAGACCCCATCACAGAATCTTAATGAGATGGAAAGTGAACATTATGCTGGTTTCCTTTTTTGGTGAATTGAACTCAGGCTTAATCTCTCCGTAATGGAGTCAGACTTTGTGGTGCTCCTGTGTAATGTTGCGTGGAAAATAACCCTCGTTAATTTCACTCTCTCTCCATAACACTTCTCTCTAATAAAAACCAGGAAGATGGTTCTAAATTTGGAAAGCAGTTGTGCCCTTTAAAGTTCTCAGGGTGTTAGCAGAAGAATGTCATCTGATGTAACAGAACAGACATCACGAGATTGAGAGTTTCAAAAGTTCAATAAGTGATTCGAAAACTGACACCAATCAAACTGAGACAGAACAAGAAGCTTTTATGTTGTTTTCAATTTTTCTGCGTCCGACTTACTTCTTATCTTTCAAGCAATAATTAAAGTTCCAGACAAACTATACAGGGAAAGTCATTATCTGAAAGATGAGAAGCTTGGTCTCTTTGGCTTGCAAATGAAGGCATGGCTACAGGGCACGCCACCATGAGTTCTCAGGCCGGGATCTGACTCCAGACTTTGCCCCTGACATGTTGCCTTGTCGGATCAATCTTCAATTATTCACTTCTGTCTCATGTTATGTGGAACTACTACTCGTGAAACTGGATAAAGGGTTTCTCTGAAATCCTCTCACTCAAATAAGATCGGACACAAAGGATGCTCTAATGTTAGTTGTAGGCAGATCAAATCACTTTATCCATGCACTTAAACTCTACTTGTAACTTTGTCTCTCTTGTAGAGCAAAGCAGCTTTATTTGGTTTTATGCTGTGATTTCCTTATCTCTACTTCCCAGAGGCTTTGGGGAGTTTAAGCTCCCTGTCAAGTTGAACCAAGCTACTAAAGCACTGAGCTTTATGAATGGCAGCTTGACCCTCCTGTCAAAAATCCAATTAAAAGGACAAAAAAGTGCCTTTAACTTCCCGAAAGTGTCACCTCTTCACAAATGCAATCATGTCAGATCTGGCTAGTATCCCTCAGGGAAATGTAAAGAGGAAAGGTAGTGGCCTCCTCTGAATTGGACACACAGAACAGGTCGTGCAAGTTTCTGCTGCAAATAAGTATGACTCAAAATTCCTCAGAGCTTCATGGTACACTACACAGAAACAGAAGTTGCCTGTCTCTTGCCTTGAAAGTGTTCATTTCCTTCAAGAAAGTGAGAACGAGTTAACATAGTGTCTGTTGTGGTGATGAGTTCCATCTTGCCCTGTGTAATCCAGTCACACATTTACTATTTACACACTTCACACACTTTGCACACTTGAACTTTTACCCATGGGACACTGCCATTTTTTTTCCAGGGTTCTCACACAGTAACTTATAATCAAGGATTACTGAAGCAAAGCTAACTGAAGTAGCAGTAGGAATCTCTGTCAGATTGCCGGTGCAACATGTTAACAAAATAAATGTGTAGCTTAAACTATAAAAATGAAAAATGCAGAACTTTGATAAAATAAGCTGTGCCCCAATTTAAATAGTTGCTAGATTAGCATAATTTGGCTAGCCCTGACAAGAAGCTCACATAATTCAAGACAAAATTGGGTAATTCTGTACAGTAAGACTACCACAGGACAGTATTTTCTTGTGCAGACCTCAGGACAAAAAAATACATCTTGGACTCCACATCTTTTTTTTTTAATCACTGACCAATCAAAGTCAAGAAAGAGTGGCACTACTGTTGGAAAACAGTGGTACAACAGAGGATTAGGGTCACGTTAAAAAAGGAGTAAATTTTCAAGATTAATCTCATAAGTTTAAGAGGATAAAGACTAAATTTACTATAGTAAATAATGATAGATTTAAAAGAATAAGTAGTAAATTGACATTAATACAATCAATGTACAAGATTTAAGTTGTAAATTTGCAAGCTGATATTTATTAATTAATCCAAAACAAACTCTACTTGGAAAGGTTTTATCAGTTATATACTATGGATTAAAATTAGTTTACTATTAGTAATATATGGCTTTATTCTTATAAATCTGTGACCTTGATCTCGTAAATGTATGACTTTGTTCCCGTCAATGCATGACTTCATTCTCGTAAATCTGTCTTTATACTTGCAGATTTATGACCTTACTCTCGTAAATTTACCATTTTATTTTTGTAAATTACAAAACAATACAAGATTAACATTGAAAATTTCCCTTTTCTTGTATTTCTAATCCTGTCCCACTCATTGTTGACCAAGGTGTTTCAAATTCGTATTCGTACAGTTATGTCTTGGATGGTAGCTTAAACCTCAATGTTTACATTTTGAGACAAAGTACAGGGTATTTTTCTTTCCACTCTTAAGTTAAAGAGTAGTTTTCAGGGTTCTGCCAGGATTTAGTCACCCAGGATTTAAAAAGGTGAATGACATCTGGGTCACCAAAAAAGAAAACATAGGTTGAATCACCCTTCTGAGTTTGGGTTCAGAGTGCAGAGCTCTGATTATCCACAGTCAGTTACTTCATTCAAGCACGCTTAGCTACATCCGCACACGTTTGGGACAGCAGCTTCCAGCAGGGATCCATTAGCAAATTAGACGCTGTGCTTGGGCTTGTGCCATGAGATGAAACCAATACCCTCTGGTATCTGGGAAACTGTCACCACGCTACCAAATGAGGATACAGGATATGTGGTTACTGGAGACGGGGATCAAAAGAGCCAGACAGGAAGCAGATACCACAGTAAACGTACACCATTGTCAAGTTACTTCACACGGGTTTAATTAGGATTTCTTTCTATGGGCATCTGGTGTGCTCCACCGTGATCCAACAGCCTTATATAGAGAGGTGAACTCTTCAACATCACTGCTCTTTTATATAGAGTTCTGTTGAACTCTGGGATAAATGTTTGTCCCTTGTGCTAAGCCACTATGCTAATGCTAACACTTGTGATGGATGGGGCACATTAGATCCACTATGTCCTCTTTATTACATTTCCAGACATGAGGAGCTCCATGTTGGGAGATTTATGAAGCTGTGGAAAACTTAATAAGGCTTGTCCTATTGCATGAATATCTTGTTTCACTGAGGAAAATGCTTAATGAATGTTAAGGCTTGCCGCAATCCTAATGTTGTGCTTTACATGAGATTTTCTGCACTGCTGACATAATGATGGCCATCAACTTGAGACCATGCAAAGACTTAGTTGTTACATAAGTGGAAGTCATAAATGTCTACTTCTTGTCAGGAAAACATCAGTTTCTGGAAGCTTAAGTCTTGGCCTTTTTCCAAAATGTTGAACTCTGAATCCCTTCTTAAGAGCCTCTCCTCTGCTCTGCTCCTGGGAACCACTGTGCAGCGAAGACACTATGCTTGTCAGTGCAAATATTAAACATTAACAATGGCCGCCTCTGCTCTCATAAATTAGCTCAGCTGAGCTGTAGGAAAGAAACACCCTTTGGAAGCTTCTGTAAACATCACAGGGAAAGTATCTGAGAAATCCAAATACCAAAAGGGGCCAGTCTGAGAACATGCTAGCTTCAAGGCTGGTTAGCTGCATTCCTCTCATACTTCATGGGGTTATTTTTAATCAGCATAAACAGGGAGAGCTGGATTATTTATCAGATGGAGTTACAGTAGAGTAGATTTATTATCATCCCATGAGACAACCTCCACTCCATTTGGGAAATTCTCAAAGGATGATACAAAATCAACCTGCTCCTTGTGCTTTGTTTTGAGTGCAGCTATAGCCGGGTGGAATTTCTTCATATTCCAGCGGTACACTATAAATTTAACCTCTAAAAGACTTAACAAACACAGTTATCTGAGTTTGAGTAAAAGAACCACACACATTGACTTTTTATGAAGGCCTATTTGTGCAGCTATCCAAACAGAAGAAGAGAAAACGATTATTAGCTTCATTGGCTGTATGTAGCATGCTAACACGAAACAGTAGGGTTGAATATGGTCGACAAAGTTAATCCACACTTACAAGGCATGATATTTACAATTACATCAGATGTTTCTTTGTTTTTTTTCATCAAAATCTATGAAACACGATGACAGAATGCAAACAACCTATGTTTGCTTAACAAGATTATCTCCACATGTTGTACAGAGAGAATACATAAACCATATAAGTTGGTATAGGACCTACTTCAAATACCATCTTGGTCATCTTTACCCCATTTTAAGCTAATAATGCTAGCTAGCTAAAACACATTAGCATGAGCAGTGGGTCCACCTGTGCCACACAAGCTTTAAGAATACCTGGCTGAGCTCATATTCTGTACAACAGCAATTGGCTCTAGAAGGAGCTACACATCTGCAGACAACTGCACATTGCTGGTCAATGA
Source organism: Thalassoma bifasciatum (assembly GCA_008086565.1). Classification (NCBI taxonomy): domain Eukaryota; kingdom Metazoa; phylum Chordata; class Actinopteri; order Labriformes; family Labridae; genus Thalassoma; species Thalassoma bifasciatum. Next base: position 438,151 of record RPOG01000247.1, on the reverse strand, counting down.
AAGTCTATACACAAGGACAGTTTAAACCTTTTTCCAGCCGGGAGCTCTCCTTAAACAGAATCCGCTTTGTATACCAGTGAGTTTTCGCCAATATTTATGGTGCATGCACCACATATTTTCGTATGTTGATAGTTTTCTAATAGCATCATGTTCACATACTGTGATAAATCAATTGTTTATGAATGGTGATGTAAATTCTACGGTCAATGTTGTTTCATTTGACGTACACTTTCCATTCTGAGGTGGGCATTACAAGTTTATAAATCATATTTTACGGTACAGCTGTCCTCTTTTTGTCCTCTTTTACCCCTGTTTATTATTATTACTTACTAACTTGAAAGATAAGGAAATGTCATGATCACAACTTTTTTATTATCATTTTAGAAAAAGGGATATTAAAACCTAAAATAGCTTATCAGACATTTCAAACTGTTTGCACTGGAATCCAACAGGAAAGCCCTTCTTGTTCTTCCAGAATGAAAATAAAATATCAAAGCTCCACCAAATACAGCTATCCATTTCGTAATGTTGTGATCCAGTCACAGTCACTGGCATGTTCTGACATGATTCCCAAGTATAGGCTTATACTGGTGGAACCAGTTACAAGCTGTGACCATGGCCAATGTCAACATACCTCCAGCAGAGTCTCCTTTTATCTTTTTTATGACAGGAACCAAGGATTGGCCCATTAATCATCATTGCCACCTTTACTCCAAATGTCAGTATATTTCATCTTCACTCTACATACAGTCCGTCTGAATTAGGGTCCTTTTTCTGGACCTCTCTGGAGCAGCCCCAGCAGGGCTCTGTCCCTCCAGCTGAGATTAAACACTAAGCTACACCAGCCAGAAACCTTTAGCAGATAGAGAGGAGAGAACAAAACAAACCTCTATCTCATTTGATCCCCCTTTTTTCACTCCCTTTTTCTCTTTCTATCCGGGCCAGGAAGCCTTTCCGTGACTATGTTAGAAATCAAAGGCAGTTGTACAGAAGGCACTGACCCAGGCAGAGCGTTTGAACTTTTGCTATGCTCTTTGACAGCAAAGTCGTGAGTCATGAAAGAGACTGTGAGGAGTATGTATTATCATAGTTGCTTTGAAGATTATGGAAGCTGTGGCGTGAGATTATTTCAGCGACACTGAAAACTTTTCCAGCTTCGACCATGTCTTTGATTTGATAGTGAAACGGATACAAATGGTCAATGAAGATATTCTCATGTTGATTGGGGAGACTCCTCCAGAAACAGGCACTGTGAAGCCAAAAGGTCAACAGTCTTTTCAAGTGTTGCCTGGCAACATGATGACCCTGTGTCATTAAAGGAGCAGAGCTGGGGCTTGTCCTCTGTTGGCAAACATGGTTGACCAAAACGTTTCCCAGTGGATGACTGCTTTGTATTTCCCTGGACGCTCATTCAGGTCAAATAAGGGGCAGTTTGGGGTCATTGGGAAAGCATTACAATTGATTGACCCAAAGAGGTCAAGAAACGTTAATCTGATGACTTTGCAGTGAACTCAGTAAAATATTCTTCTGATGTTGGACGCAACAAGTCGTAATTGTTTTTCATAGCTTGTATTTATCTATCACTTCTACAGTTTCATATCTGTTTTGGTCCAAAAAACGTCTTTATTTCAGTGGGAAAGGCATTTATGAGAAGAAAAAATAACCCACAGACCCTGATTCTTGTGTTTACTCCAAGTATTTTTCTTGCTTTCCCAAGTCTCATAAAGAATTCTGCTCCGGGATTTCATAATTCAGTTACTGTTGCCTCAAGCTTTTCCAGTCAGAGTGAGACTGTACAGTTCTTCATTCCCCGACTTATTTTCTGCTCATATGAGTTCTTGCCTTTTTTAAATTTGGTCCTCTATCATCATTACTGTACAAAGGAATATTACAGATTTCTTGTCACTGTGGGAATCCATTTTCCACGACATTCTGTCTGCGCGCTCACATAAACTGTCATCAGTCCCAGGCAAGAGATGTGATCCTCTTGGGAAAGAGCGAGGATTGCACTTCCCTCTTACTATCCTACATGAAAGATCCTCCCATTGTAAGAGCTTGTGGCTCTTCAGCAGTGACCGTTAGGTTGCATTCCCACTACAATATCTGAATCAAAACTTGTTTCTGAAACTCTTTTTTTAGCTATCATTCTAAATGTTTCCTGTAATTCAGTATAAATCTTTCAGCAGATTTCTTTTATCCCTTCCAAACAAACATCACATTTGTGGTGCTTGCAGTGTGCAATCTGTCCTGCCCTGATGTGTTTTTTTATGCAAGTGAAAGTTGACTGGATCTTTGCAAAACTACTTTTCTTTGCTCAAGAAAATTTTTTACCAGATAAAACACAACAAATTAATGTGTTCATGAACAGTTACATATCACCGTTGTTTAGAATGTGACGACAAGCAAATTTTGTGCATTTGTGCCATAGTTTAATGGCCTGCAACATTTAGCCCTACTCAGAGCCTGGTGTTCTGACACATATCAGTACCGTGTCATATTTGCAAATCTGGAACCCTTTTCACAAAGAGTTAAGCCTGAGTTTTAGTCTTTAGCTGGTGTTTTAGCCTCTAGCTCCTGTTCTAATCTTGGTTCGTATTTTAGCCTTTAGTTAATGCTCTATCACTCTCTTGCTTAGCTTTTCTCTACTTTCCCGTCTTTTTTCTGTCCCCGTTCTGTCGAGCAGTCCAGCTCCTTTTTCCACGTTTACTAGAAATTGTTTTCAGCAGAGAAAACCACAGATCTCTCTTTTTACTGCTAAACTTCGTCAGCTGGTATGAGATTGTTATAGAGACTTTGATGTGCCGCAAATCCAGCAAGACCCATTCAGTCCTGATTGATAAGCTAAGAATCAGCCTTTAGAAATAAGCTTTTTTTGGTGATGATAATCTAATTTTAAATTGGGGATTTAAATGTATCATTCACATAGCATTAAACATACAGCTCTCATCAATAACTACAATCATCTGTTTGTGTGGTGTTATTACAGGAACCAGGGGTTATCCAAGGTACATTTGTTTGCCTACCTTTGACCCCTATAAGTGTATATGGATTAGAACTAAAAAGCTTATTCTATCTAGGGTGGATCAAGATGCAAATTTGGCAAGGTTTCATTGATACTAACTTCAAAACCCTCATTCAGAGATTCAAAGAAAACATTATCTTTACTTGACAGAGATTAGGATTGTACCAAAAGTTCTTATCTAAATGACTTAAGGTGAAAAATTTCCATCAATTTATAAGATGCACAGATTAAAATGTAGCATAAAAAGTCAGACAATTTATTGTATTGATAGATCATTTCTTTGTTGTATCAGTGCTTCTTTATTTCACTTTTTAATGGGGTCATATTGGGATGCATTTCTGTGATAATCAACAAAGCTGAACATGACGGATAAGCCAATACATAATTTGCCGCATCTTCTCTGTCGATTCCAAACAGCTCAAAGCCAATTTCATATTTCTTGCGATAGAGGTAATTGTAAAATATAAATGGCATCTTCAATCTCCCTTCAAATCTTAAGTATTTCCTTCCTCTTTTGTTGTTCCTCTCAAGCAAACATTTGACCCAGACATTCAACAGTTGGAAACCCACACTGCAGAAATAACACAATGCTTTTGTCATGACTTGTCTCTGATTACTCCAGCGTTCAGCCTCCCAGCCCCCACATACATACCCTGTGGGGATAGCCACCTGTCTCGGCTGACTCCTGGGATGCCTCTGTGGCCTAACAGACAGCTCTTTGTGCCTGGGGGGGAGGAAAGCCTCTTAGCAGGCTGTTACTGATAGGTCTCTGGAGAGTCTGCTGTAAGGGAGGGGATACAGCAGTGAAACACGGTGACGCCGCTCACCTAATGTCCCTGTAACCACCAGTGGTTCAGGTAGTTTACAGCTTTGGTTTTAGTATTTGTGGGCTGGAGTTGAGTGTTGTTCTGTTGTACTCAGATGAGAAATCTGCTAAATAATGTCGGGTATCTGACTCATCATGGTCACTTAAAAACTTTGAGATTTATCAGCAACTGAGTGTACGTTAATAAAAAGTTAACCTGCAGCACTTGAGATACTTATTGATAAAACCAGGATTTGTTTGCCCAATCTTCTGCTTGGAAACAGGAAATGCTACCTTTTCTTTTCCTCCAAGCTAGAATTACTGTCAGTTATGAAGCAGCTAAATGCTAACATAACTGCTTGATGAGCTTCTTCCTCACTACATTCCTGAAAAATTTTGGGGAGGGGGGGTATAACCTTTTAACCAGCAAGTAACAGACGTCAACACTCATTGGATGACAACTGATAGTTATGTCAGTTAGAAAGTGATTGAGCGCTAAAAACAGTGTTCGACAGTGTAACACTACAGGTATAGAAAACCATAAGGTTATGTTTTTTGTTGAGGAGCATGAGCTGAAATTGCCTGTAAACTAACGTGTATAATGTCTTTTATTTTTTTGTATCCAAAGTTGGAAGCTAAGGAAAACTTTCAGCTGGTGGGTGGTTATAGATTATAGATTCCTCATGGATGGGTCTTGTAAAGAGTTGGGTTGGCTGCACTGCAGCTTGGACACTTGGACATTTTTTTGCCATTTCAGGCCAAAAATAAAACCAAAATATTTGGCTGACTAGAAAATCTTCTGCCCAGAATCCAAATTTTCTTCTTTTATTGTGTGAGTCATCGATCGATCTGAAAGCAATGAAATTATAGCACTTTTTCAGAACCCCTACATTTAGCCATCTAACGATCTGAACACTGTAATTATACTGAAGTTGAGGTGACATGAGCGTGACATCCAAAGATAATGGATTGTGTGACAGTAGTTCAAGCCACAATGACATCAGCTTAGCAAACACACAGCACAGTCAGTGCAGCTTGAATACTGACCTCAGTGTTCAGGCTGCAGGCAGTTTGTGTTAATGATTGTATCTGCACAGATCATCATCAGACAGACTGGTGCACTGCTCTCTGACAGCTTGTCTGCTTATGTCATCAGAGGGCTGGAAGTCAGACCTGCCCCCACCTTCTCTGTTCACTCACACAGGTGATGATGTTATGCTCTAATGAAGACAAATGGCCTCACAGATTGCTGATATGGAGGAAATGCTGAAAGAGCAAAGTAGATTTCATGGCCTTTGAAACTGTAAATCCATTCAGCTGTGAAGAACACCGCTAATGGCTTTCAGGAACATAATCTTAAAATGTGCAACTCAGAGTTTGGAGTACCGCAACAAGTGGTGCTTTTCTTTATGAGATGTAGGAGTGAAATTCATGGGGAATGCTTGGATCTTGGCCCTGCATTGCAGCATAGCAGGGATTCCACTGCAGCCTACTTCTGAAAACAGAGAGAGGATGCATGCATGACTGCAAAGCTTCAATGCAGTGCTGGATCTGAGGGTTCATGCTACATGTTTCTGTTTTACATGAATGCATTGCCAAATTTTCGGAAACTTTAGTATCTGTGTTTGATGAAAAGCTTCAATCTCACGTCTTCAGAAGTGAACAGAAGGCATGCTATGAAGTAGATCGTGTTTGCCTTTTTTCTCACATGGAGCTTAACAGGTCTAAAAGTTGTGTAATTTTTTTGTATCATGAGCCATAAGTTAGATAATATGTTTATTATTTTTCACAAATTTGCTTCTAAGTGGTTTCTCTTGGAAGTAATTTGATTCATCATGATCATTACTCTCCTTCAACATTTTATGAAAAAAAACATCAACTTGAGATCTGTTTCAGGGCGGGATGTGTATCGAGAGCTGGTTCTTGTTAAAAACTGATAAGAAAGAGATCATTATCAGTATCAACATCATTAGTCTTTATTCCTAACCATTTCCTTATCAATTTGTTATATTATGCCTGAGGGAACAGACCTTACATTGACTTTTCTGCCCCTAGCCTTGTAGATAAACACAAAAAATGTACATTACTTTCTCACAAGAGATTCATATTCAAAATATTCAACATACCATACTTCTCCTGATATTCCAAAAACTATGTAAAAACGTACTGCTAGCTTCATGCTATCGTATATGGGAAATTACATTGCATTGATATGCTAGCAGTTAGCATGCATTGATATAACTTTGGTTTCTGAAACAGAATTTTAGTCTTCAACTCAATAACATATCACAATAACTTTTTTGTAAATGCTACATTAAACTCAAACATGTCAAAATACTAACAGGTAAATGTTTTCCAAACAGGAAGTGCAGCCTCGTAGCTGACTTCAGCTTAACTATGGCAAGCTCAAGGAACAACTCAAATTATTGCTAGGTGGCCTACTCCAGTCAATGTGTCACAAAATAGTACATCCCCTCGATGTATGTTTTTTACTTACTTTTATTTATATACGCCCAGGGATATCTAAATTCATTGACCAATTTTATATTTCATAAGTTCAATAAAATGTTGTTGGCATAGAAAACCTGTCAAGCCACTTTTTGAACTCAAAAAATTCACAGGAGGAATCAATAAAGTTTCGATAAAGAACCAGATAAAATCTTATCAGTACTCATCCCGAGTTTCAGGGAAGTTTTAAAGTTGTTAAAGAAATTCACCTGCTGCTCTTTCTCTCTCTTTAAAACCTGGAACAATCTTTAGGAATTAATGCATCAGTCTCCACTGGATGGACAGTAAGAGGAGTGACTTGAACATTGCGTTATTTCTGCTCACAGCACAGGATGTAGTTGCATGTCGATCTCACCTCAGTGAAATGAAGCCTGTCAAGTCATGTGAGAGGGCCCACTAATGATGCCATGTGTTAGCTTCGCCCTGCAGCCATGTCTGTTGGCGGCTCACTCTCTGAGCTCCATCAAAATACAATATTCTGACTTTATTACTTTCCCAACAACAACAACAATGATGGCAGCCACCAAGCCAATGTCTTTATCAGTATTGGAAGGAATTTGATAAATCTGCCAAGCAAAATAAATCTGATTTTATTGTTGTAGGAGATGATGCATGTTGACGCCTGGGTGGTTTGATTTGCCTGTAGGTGAGTAGATCGACACAACGACTCATGAGGAGCGTATAAATCACCTCAGCTGCCGAGGTAACAGGTTCGTGCAAGTCTAATGGAAAGTTCTGCCTAAAAATACCCTTCAGCTTTAGTTTGATGGATGCCTTGTAAACTTCTGAGAATTTTTTCTTTTTTGGTGTACGCAGAGTGACTCTGCCATTAAAAAAGAAAATGTCACAATGCGGCAAAGAGCAAAACTCCTGAAGACTCTAAAACTTGATCACTTCGTCATATGTGTACAAGTTTTTGTCTTGGGTGCATAAGTATTGCAAAATAAATGAGGGGTTGTGCCCTTACAAGCATAACTTTATCTCAACAAAATATTGTTGCCGCAACATAATGATATCTTGTTTTATAATTTAATATCTTATGTGCACAGGATATTTTGTGTGGACAAAAAATAACTTACAAATGATTATTCTGTGGGCACAATATAATTACTTTGTGCGCACAAGATGCTGAATCTTGTGTATGCAACATCATTTTTAGTGATTTAACTACGTACCATGAAATATTTTTTTACGGAACATAATTATTATGTTGGTTATTATGCTGCCCTAGAGGTAGCAGTGCATATGAGATTAGTTAACATTACTGTTTTACATTTCAAAGAGGGAGATCTGCAAAGTGAAGTCCTTTAGGCATAAGGCTCTCTCTCTTTCTCTCACACACACACACGCATGCACGCACGCACACACATACACACACCTATATGTTTTATTCTGAGTTTTACTTTGAGCAATGAATAACAGGCTCTCATTTAAAAAAATCCTTATGTTGCTGTTTCATGTTTTTGCCATGGCAAAAAAGACTTCTGCTTTTTCAAAGCTCTTAAAAACTTTTACCCTTGGGTGTGTTTGCACACTAAGCCAAACTAGACCCGGTGTTCTTTAGGGAACATGCAGCATTGTCACCCTGCTGCATTTCTTCTTTATTATCAATGTGACAGTCAATCAGATAACCATCAATGGAATCCAATGACAGTTGCCCATGGGTGCACCTTTGGCAGCTGTTACATTTGCATTTATTTTGAGGCTGCATCACAGATAAGAGGAACATGTTCCTGTTTCCTCATTTTCTGGTTTTACAATGACTACAGGACATGGTTACACCTGTTTAAAGCTTGGAATCCACTCAGCAAGTTAAAAAAAAAAGAAAAAAAAAAAAAAAAGGAGGGAAAAAAACCCAGCCTCCCGACAGGGTTTTATAGCACATGTGGTCTTGAGGAGAAGGAACAATGTGCAGTGGCTGCAAATACTTCAACAGCAACAAACCAGACGAGAGCTGCAGGATACATTCACCTGCTCGGAGTCATATAAACATGTTTTAAGGCTCTGCTGAGGTCTGCGTTCAGCCTGTTGTGGTCTCGTTTAGAGGCAAGTGGAAGACTTCGTAAATCAAAAAGAGGAGCAGGGGGGTTGGATGAAATTTGCAGCACCTTCAGTGCTTTCACAGCAAAGGCATGTTTTGCAATGGAAACAAGATATATCCTTAAGTCAGTTTTAAGAATCTTCCAATCCTGAAAAAGATTATTTTTTCAGTATTTCCTCAAAGTGATCATCTCACAATGCTGGCTTTTACACACTTAATACAATAGATGCTGTGTGTGACAGAACTAGAGAAGTGAATAAAGCTATATTCTGCCATATAAAGGGCCTCTTTTAACCATGGATACTCTGCTGTTGGGTCAGGATGCTTCTTTTCTATTTATGGGTCTGTTTGAGAATGTAACCTTGCAAGAATGTCCTTAAAATCCAAACACTAAACCCCACCCGTATTGTTTGGAACTTGGAGCTGACTCTGAAGCACTGCTTGAAAGATACAAGTTTTATAAGAGAGCCATGCAGACGTTCAAGATACACCTTTGAAGATTAGAAGTGATAGAATAGCAGGCTGATTTTTAGGACTATATTCCTCTTGTTACACAAATTATAGTGTTTGAAAGAAAGAGAGAGAGGATCATGATGAGAGTTTAAAAAAAAAATCTTTGAAAAATGCCGGATCAAAGACGACAGATTTCTCCAAAAGTCAACACGTTGGAGTAAAAAGGCATCATTACTAACTCTTCAACAGGCTTCTCACACTTAAAGTTAGTAGAAGACTTGTCTTGGATTTGATTACAGAAGTTCAAACAATGTCATTATAGTTGTTCTAAAAGGAGGTTGTCATAAATCAAAACTGAGACATTCAACTTCCAAAGTAAAAAAGGAACATCATTCACTGTGACACTTGTTACAGTGTTATGGCACAGGATGGTTCTCCAAATGAAAATGAGGTTATATAACATTCAGGGCCAGGGGCACAAAAGGGCTTTCATCACAGGCTCATTTTTCCATCCTGCTCTAAAATCAATAGGATGGCTTTGTTTTGTGCAGAGATTGCGGTCAATACAGACCATTAACTGATGTGGAACAAGACCAACGTTTATGTGTCCTTAGGTGTGTTGTTATGTTGTGATGGTAAGCTGAGCTAACGTTATGACAAGGTCAGTTTTCAAGTATTTTGCTACAAGCATGTCACAAATTTTCCTCACGAAAACAGCACAAATGAGACGTAGCATTGATGATGATGTAGCATTGAAAAGTTCTGTCAGAATGCAACATGTCATATACTGTAGCTGCTAATGGATCTTTTTTTTATAACCTGAAATTTCATGAAAAACAAATCTACTGATCTGCCGGAAATTGTCATTTTGACGACACTGGCATTGTACATTATCCAATAGCACTGCAGTGCCGATACATTTTCAAACAAATGGATGAAAGCCACACCGGCTGCAGGTACAAAAACTGCCTTAGGCTGAACAGTAGCATTAGCATGTTACATACTATATTGTCATGCTCATGCTTCTTACAAGTTTAGAAAAATGTAACCTTGTTTTATCACTGATGGCTTTAAGGTGCTAAACAAGGCTATTCAACTAATGCTAGACAGCTAAGTTGCTAGAATCGCCATTTTGAGGCAAAACACATACCTCACATAAAAATAGTGTAATGCTGTTGGCCTCGCAATTCCAGGGTCTATATCTATCTTTGAGGCTTGGGCCCAGCAAACCTCAGACTGAATTGTCATGTTAGCATGCTAGTATTCCCACTTAACACTGGCATTATGTAAATATTTATCGGGTATTAGCAACAAAGTATTTGGCTCGCAGCATGCTAGCTTCACAGACACAGTGGTGCTCTAGGTGAAGTTGCACAATTAGCATGCTAATATGCTCACAATGGCAGTACTATAATGCTTCTATTCATATGCTCACCACTATCCACAGTCTAATGACTTTTGGTTCAAAGCCACATGAGCTGCTCTACAACGGTACAAAGGTACAAAGGTAATGCCATCAATGCTAACACTTTGTGCTAAGGCACCTCTGTGCTTGTAGATTTTTTTCCCTCCACATTGATTCACACTGTAGTGCAGATACAAGTAGCTAAAAGCTCATTTGAGATGTTGGCATGCTAATGTGTGCAATGACTATACTAAGATACTAATTTTTGTGAAGCACAACTTTAGCACAAAGGCTTGAAGTATGCTAATATCCCTATTTATCAAAAGTCAAGTGCCTAAGCCTTTACAGAGATGTTTGTGTTGTTTAAGAGCTTTTTTCTTTTTTTTTTTTTTTTTTAGTGAATAATGACCAGAAATCAGGCCTGTGTTCTCGTGCCAAGTTAAGTTCATGATTTTTTCTTTGGTGTTTCACTGAGGGCACAGTTCTTGGGTGGGCATTGTTCTTTGTCTGTTTTCAGTCCTTGAATATTGAACTGGTTCAATACTTCCATCAGGTTGGACACTCACCTCTCACATGCAAACACAAGTAATTCTTAAATCCCTAAGCTCTGCAAACATATCCCAGCGGCTGTGTCACTGCATTACTTTACACACAGCTCATAAAACCATGATTACACACTTTGCCTTATCAGGCCCCAGCCCGATGATGTAATCTCAGGCTGTAACTGAAATGCAAACATACCAGCAGGAACACGCAAGGTGTGCTTAAGACAAGGTGCAGTGGCTTCCTGTTATTGAGTGGTTGGTCGGACAGAGATGGTTCACAGTTCAACGTGGGTCATTAAAAACTGTCTCGCCTGAGCTGACTAGACTGTTTGTATTGTCAACATGTAATAAGAGGAGTTAAAGGGCCAACACAAACATTTAATGTTAGTGTTTTGTGTTTCCTCAACGAACATGTGCTCTGTTGTCTGTGCAAACAGGAGCCTCAGCTTTCAAACTCCACTTTGTGCAAACACCCCAAAGGTGAACAGGAAATCCGACCTTGCATGATGTCATCGCTCCTCTGCATCGCTCCCAGCTTTGCTTTAACGGGAGCGCCAGACTTTGTGCTGAGCTCTGGCTTTCCTTGTAATAAAGAAAACCCCAACTGTAAATCATGAAAACATTGAGTTTCCTGGCTGCAAAGTATGACTTGAGCATAATTTGGGGTTGTGGGGAGGAAGGAAAGTATGTGTTTGTTTGTATCTTGAGTGTTTACTCTGAAAAATATAATTGCTACCATCTAAATACAGGAGGACACTGTAGATCTTTTTTTTGACCTGGAAATGACACTAGATTGAGACATGTAAAGTTGCAGTAAACAAATGAAATTGCCACATAAGCATGGGCTGGGTGAGATTTGTCATGCAAAGGTTTGTCCTTGCTTCTGTTTTTTTTCAGCCTGCATTAATTCTTTATTCCCGCTTTAAGTTGTAAGACTTGTTTATCAGTCTGCACAAGCATTTCCCCTAAAGGTTCAGACTCATTTTCTATGCTTATCATTAATCACCGCTTCAGTTGGGTTGAATCACACTCACTAATCTTGTAAAAACAACGGTCTTGCATTCCCATGTTTAACACTCACTTAATGATACCGATTTGCAACACATAATAAAGAATATAATCCAAGTAAACTGAACTGTTTGTCTCCACTGGATAGTCTGTTGTCACCAATAACCGCCACCCAATTTGTCTACAGTTAACCTCTTTGTGTAAAGAGCAAAGACTTTTAAAGAGCATCTAATGTATGCTGAGTCAAACAATGTGGGGGATTGTACACACGTCTGATGTGCTAATCTTTCTGACAGCTAAGTAAAGGCTGGAGGCGACACTCACTGACAGAGAAGGTCAAATGACTGCTTCAGAGGCTGTTTGGAGTTACTTATCTCTTTAAAGTTGATGTGTGTTCAACTCGCAGCAATTTAACACCACCGCCACAGTGGAAATTTAATCATGTTTGCTAGTTTGGGTATGGAGAGCGTGCCACTGTTAGTACAAGCTGGGGAAATTGACCTTTAAAGTCCCTGTGTTCCTCAAAACAAAAAGAGTCACCATGTAGAGGCGATGCCAGAGTCGTGCATTAGAGAGCAGAGTTATTTCCATGACGCTGAGGAGTCCACAAGGCAGATCAGGTACTCAGGAGATGAAGTATGTAGTTAAACTGAGCATGTCTGCTCCAAGCTACAAATGTTCTTTAAGATGGTTTGATATGTCAGGGCAGGCTTTAGGATGATTTTACCCTTGTTAGAAACACAAATAAATGCTTGCTGTTATAAAAAATACTCAGGTTCTTAGCACTGACAAGTCAGAACATGCCTCAGTTAAGCTTGTATCACAAGCTTCCAGTGTTTTTTTAATCAAATCCTAAGACATACTGGCTGCTCTTTAAGCCTGAGCTTTTTGGCAAGGCTGATGCTTTTGCTAGCTTGACAATAAGCTCACTTAAATAATGCTAACATACTCATGCCAAGTTTTGGCACAGTGTTGTATCACATCATTAATCACTGCTGTATTTTTATTCTAAGATTTCCTTCCAACTACACAAAAAATAAAAATTAATTATGCTTGACGAGAGTTTGGTACCAGATAGATAGCAGTTTTTAGCTAGCTATGAAATTGACTGAAATACTGTGGTAGTCTACAATAGTGGTGGGAGGATCAAGCCAAATATCTATACCAACATTATTATTAGTATCAATCAATACTTCTGCTATGAGATTGATACTTTGAATTTTAAATAAGCAATATACTGATAATTTCATTATGTTTTTGTAATAGTTAATCTACCAGTATGTGCAAGCTGTTGATACCCATAAACATTCAAATTTACCGTTTTACAAAAAGCAGAAGAAGTAAAGTACATGGTCATTTTCTGATTGACATATTATTTTTTACTTCCATTTATGAACAGAAACATTACACATTTGTGTGTGTGATTTTGAGCCCATGCAGTGACTCCCACTTCAGAGGCATACCTATTTTCAACGCCAGCTGAGGGCCTGAGTATCACCAGCCATTCAGTGTCCTTATTAGCCTCGCCTCTTTTAAACAGAGATTCCTCAAGATCCCCGTGTGTGTAGACAGTACAACATCAACCCACTAGTTATGTAAGACAAAATAAAAGGAACTCCTCGAGGAACCATGAATTATTGTACAAGATCTTACAGCGATTACATTGCTGTCTTTACACCAATGCAAGTCCAAGCAGGACTTTGAACTTTAGTTGACTTTTTGTCAAGCTTGAAAAGGTATAGGAACTTTCTCTCAGGCCCATTCTTGTCTGTTAAGGACACAAGTACGTCTGAAGAAAATTTTGCATCAAGGCCCACTGTTTGAAGATGTTCTGACAGACTGACAGACATTCATGGACAAACATTCCCTAATACCACATAATGAGGGTGGCTTTCCAAGGTGGCATCCCTTGTGATAATTTGCTCGGCCTGAAAGAATTCATTGCTTTCAAGTCCAAACAAAATCTGTTGAAGTGTTTCTCAGAGTTTTCCCACCATTACCTCCTTGCTAAGACACCAATATGAAGAAATTGTGTAAATAAAGTTGCACAGCGGTGCTAAGTTGGCATGGCTGCTGAATCATCATGGTCCAATCATTGACTTCAGGTTTCTATTTGCTCACCCTCTTAAGCTAGCATGAGTCATGATGATAGTGAGCTCTGAAATGTTTGAACAGGAAGCAGCAAAGCTTACTTCACAGGCTTCGGTCTGAAACTGTGGGTCATGCTCTCTGGTTATGGAGTTGACATTTTATACGCAACAGGACATAAAAGTAGCTTTGTTATGCAAGGTCACGGGAGAAGTCTTGTTCATGGGAAAATCCTGACTGGCATCTTGATAATTTAGTCCTTAAAGTAATTTATCTTTGGTGCCATTGTTGCTGAAACTCTACACCTTTTGCCCACATTTAAACCAAGCATGAGGCAGTGTAACATCTGATAGCACATCAAAAAGGCTTGTCTGAACAAGCCTTAGGTAAACCAGCCAGCGTCTCCTGGACAAAGAGGAGGTGGTCACAAATCCACGGGGCTGTTAAAACAACAGGTGTTCAGGGATGCTCAGCTGTCGAGCACAGGCAGTTGCTAGCTTGTGGTTTTGCTAGCAGCAGACACAAGGAACCGCATTAGGTCTTTGACTTCAGCATGAAGAAGTTACCCAACTGTTCAGTACATCTGTTAAAAACGTCCCAACTAATATTTTCTCCTGAATATAGATTCAACAACTGAGAGACGTATTTTGGCAACAGGTGCTTGAGAAAAGCCCAACTTTTTTCTTTTTTTTTTTTTTAAGCTAGCTTTGAGTCAAGGGAGCAGTTGATGCAGCTGTGATGGGTCATAACCTCAGAGTGAAGTACCCATCCAACTGCCATAAAATCAGGGAAGTGTCATAAAATTTGCAGGGAGAGACGGAAGCCCAAAAAGTGGAACCCCTATCCAACCTATTGGAGATTCTGCAAACATACCCAAAGATACTCAAAGAAAAAAAGAGTAAAAATAATGTTTGAAAATGCTAAGCAGTTGGGTGCAAGAGATAGCTAGCTTGTGATTTAGCTCGTTGTTCAGAGAGCAATGTTGGGCCTTCACTGACTACATCCATTGGGCCAATCAAAACTTCTTCGTGTGAGTGAATGTTATGAAAAAAGGAGGTAACTACTTTGTTGTCAAGGTAGCTTAGCTAACTGTTAGCATCTTTTAGTTTTGTTACCCAAAAATGTTTTCATCTCAGACTGAATGGGAAGCAAGGTTTTAGTAATTTCTAAACTCTATGCCAAATATGCTTCAAAAACTTTGCTTAACTGTCAGGTTTAGGCAATAGCATGCTTGAGGTTTAGCTAGCTTCTTCAGTAAAACAGTCAATGGCACTTGCTATAGTGTTTTTTCGTGACCCCATAGGAAAGTAGAAACCAATTTGTGGTTAAGCTAGCTTTTATTTTAGCTAGCAGCTGCTGCAGCAGGACACAGTGTTGGTTCTTGACCTTGGAGCGAAGCTATCAGCCCACTAGTTGAGGATGTTCTAGTCATATAAAAGTACCACAGTGTCCGTAAAAGCCCAGTGGTCGTAAATATATCCCCGACCTCATTAGCAGTAACTTTCAATTGACATCTTCAGCAACTTTCGTGATGAATTAATACCCTCCGTGTGAGGTGTTAACAGACTGTAGGAGTGGACTCCTTCGAATATGACTGGATACAAACAGTGCCACTGGTTGCTAAGCAGCTGTGCTTGTCAGCATACAGACAGATGGGATGCCATAATTTAATGGAGAGCTCTGTCTCTTTATCCTGGCTTTATTAAGTCTCAAGTGACAACAGAGAGTCTACTAAAGTACTGCTCCACATGGCCCCATTGTCTTATAACTATAAATTCTTGCTCTTCTCATTTCATCTTGTCCTGATTTACATCCTTTTGCCATTCATTCAAATGTAACCCCCAGCAAGAGTACATGCTTTTATCTCCTGTATAAAAAACATATTTAGATGATGTATGCTACTTGTGATGTATACTGTATAATAACCCAAGTGTTCAGGAAGGAGCTGCTACATCTTCTAACAGCTGGTCCATTTGGAGAGAAGCCCAGCATTTCACAATGCTTAACTTCTACTACCATCATTATGTATCATCATCTTTTTATACAACTGTTATTTAAAGTGTATACTCACTCTTGTGGGTTTTATCATGCCATATTCGTTTTTAGATGTGTGTTTAAACTGCTTTTCCAGCTATTTTAAGATAAAAACACACACAACAAACAACCATGCTATACACATTGATTAAATCCAAAGGTCACTTTTATTTTATTCAGTGTGAATGAATTCAATACTGTCACATTGACAGTTGGAGAGAACGAAGAGTCCTCTGAAACAACTAGGACACACAACACGTGTCTAATGATTTACAATCTACTCACTAGATGACTTTGTTTTGGGTACATAATGAGGTCAAAATGGGCTTAGGTCCATTCTATAAGCATCTGACCATTTAACACTTCATGAAAAACACTTATCTGTTCCATACGAGATATCAGGCCAGTTATACAGTCTCATGTAGTGAGCATAATACTTTAAAAAATCCAAATACTGTGATATAATACCTACTGTTTCAGCTTTAGCAGCACTATAGTGTAATTAATAGACCATACACACATATACACACACTTTCCTGCCTTTAAGGACCAACACATCAAAGGATTCACATCTTTCTATCCAGGGAATGTTAACCCACTATGTAGTTCCATCAGTTCTGTAGACATCAGCGATTTAAGAGGCTTCCTTGGTCTCTTTGTTGGAACAACTTCATGACAAATTGATTTTTACCAGTTCACCAGTAACAGCAGCATTCCCCTTTCTGGAATACCTTCATGAAAACTTGCCGACAGCAGTGCAGATCAAGAGATAAATAATGCTATTATCAGCTAATAAAGCCATTAGCTAAATCCTGCTAATGACTTAACTGCCCCCAAGAGTGTGTTCATGCGGTTTCATGCTGGCGTGTGCTCTTAATTCAGCGGGGTGTCTCTACATTTAGCTGAGCAAATACTGTAAAAATGTTTGATTAAAAGGCTGCTTCTCTGTAGAGATTTTCTGACACTACTCTGGGACCCTTGCTGTTGTAAATACTCGTAAAAAATAGCTCTAGGTCATAAATTCAGTACAGGACACAAAGAATACTTGGGTTGCAAAGTGAATCCTTCATTTAGTACCAGAGCCTTGGAATGTATCTGGAGCCATGTGTCTAACACTACATAATACTATTTACAGCCTGTTTGAGACTCATCTGACAACTTCATAAAACTTCAAAACGAGGCTAAGAGTTTAATGTTCTTTACATTCTATTTCAGGAGCAATCTGTGTGACTGTTCGAGTGATGAAAGCTCTTCATAGCGACACATTCTGTACAAATGTCTACCTACAGTAGGCTTATGTGGATCACAGTGTTTAAAGCTACATTGAGATTCAGGTTCTTCATGATTATCAGTGTACAGTTCATGTTTCAGTGTGCTTGTTTTTCACAGGTGTTTCACTGGTTTGAGTTCTCCTTCTGCTAGATCTGACATCACACCTGTGTCACGTGGCGCTTATGAGTTCTTATATGGAATAACTTCATGTGATAGGAGCAACAAAAGCAGTGACAGTCACGTTTATGTACGTGTTCCTATGATAATACAGTAAGTGTGACAGTTCCTTTGGTCCTTTTCAGGATGCCAACAGCTTCTTCATGAGTGACACCGTCCAGAGTTTGCCCGTTAACCGCCATTATCTGGTCTCCTCTCTTCAGGCGTCCGTCTTCTGCTGCCGCTCCCTGAGGAAAAGCAAGGTAGGGTTCAGAACATTATCAAACTTTTTTTAATCTTATTAATGGAGCAGCTTGTCACTTACCTTTCCAAAAACTGTTTTAACATAAATGGGCAAGTCTCCATGTGGGCTGCCGTATCCCCCGACGATACTGAAACCAAGTCCGTCAGGTCCTCGATCAAGAGTGATTGTCTTATACTGAGGTGGGCTGATGAGAAGAGAACAGGGACTGAGTTGAAGGATTTCTTAGTTCCTGCATTTAATTTACACACAGTCCCGTAAACCATTGATTCCCAAACATTTTTGTCATCAACCTCTAAACAACAGCACCAGATCCCGAGGACCCCTCTGACCTGAGGTGTTTCATGTTGCAGCCATATGAAGGAACTAATCAAACAGGATAAAACTGTAATATTTCATTTTGATGTAAGAATAAACACTTTGTTTTAAATGATTGGCATTTACACACAATTTGTCCAATCCAAACCATGAAAAGCTAGCATAAATTTCACATTCTCAAATCTCCGAGGGTACCTGAATATATCATAAGCGACATTGGCACATGCTATTACAGAGCAAAAATGTGAAAATTTCCCATGTGAAAGGGACCGCAAGTAGGGCAAGGCTGCTAAAATGACATCATTTGTTCACACGGAGCTACGCTGAGCTACGTGGATGTGTCGAGCATTAACTAGGCTTAACTCTGAAACCCTGAGTCAATGAAGGAGGGTAAGAAGTGTGAGTGTGACAAATGGTTCATACCCGAGGTCATCCTGAAAGATGCAGCTTGGTGTGAGGCCCCCAGCTGCCTGCTCCTGAGACGGCCCTGTCACTGTGGTGTCACCGCCTGCTACTACCTGTAGGTTCATCAAAACACACAGAGCAGTGCACATTTTTACAGCGTGCAAGGAGCTGATAGCAGGATGAGAGCTTTGAGACTGAAAGAACATCAAAGTGAGACGGTTCTACTGATCTGTCTGTACAAAGATAGAAGACTTTTTTTTTATTGCAGATTATCTAACTGTGTCTGCAGGGTTATCTAATGAGAACAGCAGAGGTGAGAAAATGTGTGTGTGTGTGTGTGTGTGTGTGTGTGTGTGTGTGTGTGTGTGTGTGTGTGTTGACCTGAAGCTGTATAGTGCCCGTGGCGTTCTTGAGCAGAGCGACTGCCTGCGAGTGGGTCATGCCTTCTGCAGAGGTTCCACAGATACTGACGATGCGATCCCCAATCTGGAAAATTGAGAGTCGAATGCAACTTGATGGGATAATGGGAAAGAAAAACAACTTGGAACATTCACATTTCTAAGGAAGTTTGGAAATTCTAGATGCAGATTAGACTCAGGGGTTACTTTGTGCGGATTATTTTAGCTCCAGGTTTAAAATATGTGACCCACTTTAAATAATGAACACATGCAGATATTCTCTTTTCCTCTAAAAGCAGTTTGAATATGAATCAGCACAGCAGGAGCTCTTTTTAAATTCAAAGGTGCTGCTTCTTTCTTTCTAATACCCCTGCTTCAAAGTGAGGAGAGCTCAGTGAGATAACAGGATATGAGACACAAGCTAATACTGACGGAAGTTTTAATCCAGCACACCACACAAAAGCAAAACTATGCCTGTGCTCAGCTGAGTAATTCAATTATGTCAAGTTCTCATCTCTCATTCTGTCTGAAATGATGAAGCTGCATGAATATACCATTCAAGATTCAGCCCATTCGTTTCAATGAGCCCTTCTGTAGGCTCACTGATCTGAATGCAGGAGTGGGAGATTTATTATCCACACTAGCAATGCCTATTGTCCTCCTCCAGAGTGCGTAACACAGATACAATTGTCATTAGGCTGCGAAGGTCATGGTTGAAGGCTGCGGGCTCTTGACCTTTGGGAGGACTTGAGATTCACAAAGTGAGTGGGAAAGACATCACTCCAAGTATTTGGGATTCACATTTAATCCCACACAAGTGTTACAGCTGTGAAAGTTGTTAGGGATGTGATGATACTCTCCGCTCACAGTATGATTCATATTCAGGGTGTAACACTGTGTTCTGAACGTCATGTGTCAGGTCCAATCTTGTAGAAACAGGCGATTGCTGTTCACACCGCTTCTGTCAAGCATATAATTCTGCTGAGCCTTAGAACTAAACCACGATGCTAGAAAGCTGAATAAAGAAGACCAGCTCAAGACCAAAAAAAGAGATATTTCATCACTATGTTTTCCCAAATTTCAAGAACATATACTAAGTAAAAATGAAGAAGGATGCTCAATATTGGATTTTAGGCCGATATCTGATATGTGGCTGTTTTACAACTCATTTTGTTGATTACTGATACCAGTATTTTTTTTCAACACCTAATTGCATGATCAACATATTTAAGAGCATAGTATAGTAAAAGCCAATGTTGTTCTGAAGGTACTTATTTTTTTTTCCTAACTAAGACATTGAATTGTTAGTTTATTACATAATGCACCAAATTCTTACATTTTCTTGATCAAAACGTGCAAGACCCATATTTTATGATAACTTATGATAACTATAACAATGAAGTGAAATTTTATTGCATTATTACATAACACAGCACTACAAGGTCACCATGAAAGGAAAACTAGAGTCAATCACATGATGACCTTTTAACTGGTTCATGACACATTTGGGAGGTGGGCCTCAAACACCGAGGTCTGTCCATAGCTTTTCTTCTTATAGGCCTTTAAAAAGCTGGCCAATTGGAAGATGGGGGGATTGTAGAGCAGGGAGCCTTAAGGCTGGATTATGCTTTCCACATGGAAATAAGATTCCTGGAACCAGCACGAGAGAACAAGTGGTTTTTATACTTTTAACCCTCTTCCAAAATTTCGAGAAGTACTGAACTAGAGTAGAGGAAGTTTGCATTTGTTTACTCTGTTTATAACTTTTTTTTTTTTGCTGCCAATTCCTCATGGCTATCACAGTTGCCTCTGTGTGATGAATAATAAAAATTCACAATACCCCCTCTTTAAGTTCCTGTTTTGATACCAAACTTTTACTTTGAAAGGATGCCTCCACCAGGTAAATTGTAGAAGTGAATAGAAACAGCCAAAAGAAGTAGAGGGTAGAAGAGTACAATCGCAAACTTTTATAGGTTCAGAAATCAGAATGATGAATAGGTCAGTGCATGGACTTAGGTTGACCACCCAAGTACCACTTTGTCCTCTTTAAGATTGCCAAAGAGTGACACAGCTCTCGTACCTTCAGTTTCTGGGTCTGAGCAGCCACGCCCACAGGATTCATCATGGCGATAAAGATTGGTATGTCACCCAGAGGGCTGCCAACGCCGCCGGCTATACTGATACCAAGAGAATCGTTGGGACCTTTGGTGAACTCCACTGTGCGAGTGTCCTGATGCTCTGCAGCTGAAAAACACACACCACATGTAAAAATGTGATGTCTGCATTTTACAGCTGCTTTCAACACATGCATGCTTCAAATCTGGACTCTTACTTATTTTGTCAGCATCGCTGGCGAGGTTTCCGGAGTCTGAAGAAGGCTGGCAGGCCAGCTTGGAGCTGCTTAATTCACCCATCTGAAAAAGGCATGAAGTACTCGTCTTTATGACTATTTCACAGAGATTTTTTACTCAAGATGCAATAAAAATGTACAAGAACATATATAGTACCAGACTGTTTTGGGAAAGCCGTCTTTCAGAGTGGAATGGGCCCGCTTTAAATCTCCCAATTTCCATTTTTATCGGCCCGACGCAGCACTACAACACAAAATAACATTATTTTTGAGTCATTTCCATTCCGTTTTATTCATTAACTACGCCTCCTGCTTTAGATTTACTTTGAGTAGAGCAGCCACTGCTTCCTGAGTTGTAGACCTGACATCCTCCCCATTGACTGACAGGATTTGGTCGCCCTGCATCAGTTTGCCGTCAGTGTCCGCCAGACCTCCTTTCACGATGTCAGAAACAAAGACTCCAGTGTCGTTCCTGTTCACAAAGATAAGATAACATGTTTAAATGTCTTTACTCTGTTGTGCAAAACTGTCTTCAAGAGTCAACCTAAATTTGGTACAACTGCTGACTCTGTTTCTGCAGATGAAATTGAGGATACAGTTTCATTTCTTTCCAGTGGACCTCTGCACTAATGTGGCTCACGCTAGTTGGAAAGTGGCAGTCGAACAGCTGGTTTGATGGAATATTTAATTGCAAAAGAGTGTGTTTACCCCCCAGAAGTGACCTCGATGAATGTCTTTTCCATCTTTGACTTCGCAAGCACAGTTCACATGTTTTTTTCTTACCTCTGTTGAGTGCCCTGAGGACACGCTTCAGGATCAAGCTGATGTGAAGCATTAGATGTGTAAACCTACCAGAGTGAGCTGTGGTGACTTCCTCCTGTTTTCTAACTTTAGGTTCTTGTTTTTCTACAAAGCTTATCAGAGTGAAAAGATCTAAGCTTCCTCTTAAGCACAGACCTCTGGGAAATTAAATAAACTAGAGGGACAACAGTGAAGAGTCCTGTGCCTGTTTCTGTTATCCAAAAGCACATCCTCTCTGAGGACTCTCTGCTTCCCAAGTGCCAATCTCCACGTAGATAAAAAGAACACAAGCAGAAGCTGTGAAGCAGCGCAACTCAATCCCACTCCATCCCTCAGTGCCAGAGACACTTGGCTGTCACCGCTCCACCACTAACTGCTAGCTTGCACTTTCCATTTTAGCCCAAGCCTTTAGATTGTCTCTTTCCATGCAGCCTTTTCCATCCGACTGAGCACTTTCCCTGTTTTTTTCCTTGTGTGTCGAAAAACTGCTCCTACAGGGGCAAAGATTTACAGCTGCATTAAAGGCTGACTTCTACCCTGAACAGTTAAACGAACATGCACATACACACACTGGAGGAGCTGTGAATATGCATGTATGGTCTGTATTAGACATTCCTGTGTTATCTCTGCGGTGAGATCAATCACGGCGCCGTACACCTGACAGCAACAGGCTGTTAGCATGTGACCTTTTCCACCACTTGCTTTAAACTACGAATGTAACTGCATGACCAAAAGTCTGAGTTGATTTGATGTTCTGATACGGTAAACATAATCTAAAATCCAAAAAAGAGAATCCCCCACTGGGCTTTTTAGAGATGCTGCAAAATAAACCTAAAGATATTCAAAGATGACAAAGTAGCTTCATAACTCATACATATGTTGGAAAAACTCCTTAACTATTTGGAGTGTAAATTCTATTTGATGTCAACAAAAATAACAGACAGAAGCCCATTTTTCGCCACTAAAAATATGAAAATGAAAAACTGGCTTCACTGGATTTTTTTTTTTTTCCCTGTTGAGTCAAAATTTTGAGGTGTAAAGTCAAATTAATGGCATCATGACTTTTTAATTTTGACTTAATGTCAAATATTGATTTATCTCAGAATTTTGACACTTAACCAAATAATTTTGACTTTTTATCTCACAAAGTTGACTGTTTATGTCTGAGTTTTGACTTTTTATCTCGTAATTTGACTGTTCATCTCAAATTTGGACTTTTTTTTATCTCACAATTTTGACTTTTTTTATCTAAAAAATGTCAACTTTTCACCTCAAAATTTGACTTTTCATCAAAGAATTATGACTTATTTCTCTTGTGCAAAATTATAAAGAATTTCTCACATTTTTAGTTATAATTTAATTTAAACTTTGACAGATTTCAATTATCAGCTGACACTAAGGTGCCAGCTTTGCAGACAGTACACGGTACCTCCCACTGGTCACAACCGTCCAACCACATAAATCATTTTAGGACCAAAAAGCAGGACATGTCCAGGCTGAAGAGAGCGTTTGGTCACCCTAGTTTTGAAGACATTTAAAGTGAGTACTGGAACAAACTACTCTAATGAGGGAAGTGCTAATTCCTTTGAAATTTAACATGGTAGCAGTCTAAAGTTACAAGGCCCAAAAATAAGATTTTAAACCATAATTTTTCAGAGATGACATCATTTTGACCAAACCTAGTTATTCTAAGGGTTCCAGAAGCAAGCAGTCTAAAGATGGTGACTCTAAATAAACTATCTTTTTAACCGTGTTAGGTTTCATGTTTTTATAGGATTATTAACCATTTCATCAACTTTCTACCTACTAGCCTCTATAAAACTATACAGGCCTTCCTGTAATAATTACCTGTGCTGCCTTGACCTGTGCAGAAAAAGAAAATTAAAGCATTTACAGTGGAACTATCTTAGCGGTCAGTTTGAGATCATTTCGTTTATCTCTAGTAATCTCTGGTTTCCCAAACCTACGCTACTGAGGTGCATAAATGTGCAAATCTTGTTCAATGCTCTTTGATTTGATTCACAGTAAAGAGCCTTTTCACATTTACAACATGGTGATCCTCTGTTTCCCTCACCTCCTCCCGACTATACTCAGGCCCAGGCCCTGTCCAGGCTTCTTGTGGAGCTCCACAGTGAATGAGTCCCACAGGTCCTCCTCCTTGTACTGAGCCTCGTCCCTGTAGACACTGAGCCGTACTCTCTGTGGGGTCTGACGCAGCACGTTGATGGCTTCGTCATGAGTGGCTGCACGCAGGTCGATGCCGTTTACCTGGGGTGAGAGAAAATGTGAATACTCAGAAATACAGCACTTGATGAAGCACTTTATGTCGCCACATGAAAAAATGGCATTATTTCAAACACATAAACAACTCAATTAAAATGATTAAACTCTAGAAAACCATAGTTAAGTCATCTGTGATCCTGGTGCTGCAGCCAGCAGTTTGTGTTCTCTGCACTTAAATGTTTACAGTCTAATTAGCAATTGAGAAGTGACCGTGTAATCAGAACAAGTTAGACAAACTATACCTCTTCTGTTTTTCCTGCTTCATTACACCACCCAAAGTTGCTTCAAATTAACTTGTGAGTCAGTTTAAATTAACAGTTAACCCTCTCAATCCCAAGCAGTTTCTGGATGTTTCTTGCTTCTGTCACATGTGGTCTCATTTTTCTCTACTAAGTAGAGTTCTGCACTTCTATAGATTCAGGAAAATCATGACTATGACGTGAATAAAGTATGTCTTGTGTGAAACCAATTTTCTTTTAGATTAAGTTAAAGCAGGATTTATGATTTCTATGATATCATGTTGCAGATGTCTGATGAAAGAGTGTTAGATTAATCAGATGTGATGCATTCCAGAAAGTCCAGAAACCTACACACTTGGAATACATTGCAAAACTGTAATCTAAGCCCGTCATTGTCTTGTTTTGAGTAAAAATTGTCTTATTATTCTTTATAAGAGCCACATTCAACTGAAAAGTCCAGAAAAATGTCTTATTTCAAGTTATTTAAAGACAAAACTGAGGTCTGAATTGCTAGTAACATTTCAAAAAATATGCCAATGGGGAAAAAAAAGGCTCTTGTATTCAGACATCTTTTTTATTTCAAGAAACTTGTTGTGCAATTTTTTTTCTTATTACTTTTCACAAACAATTCAGATCTCATTTCTGTCTTTAAATGCCTTCAAATGAGACGTTATCCAGGACTCATCAGTTGAAGGTCAACTAAAATGAATACTGTGACTTGCTTAGATTTCTGATTTTACAGTGTAGATTTGTCCTTGGGATTTAAAGTGGTAAGTGATCTGACACATGATTGATCAATACCACTCTGACTATAAATGTGCTAAAACCAGAACACCTTAAAATCAAAATCCAGAGGACCAAAGACCCTTTTTCTTGCCCTTTTTTCTGTCTTCATGGCAGAATAAGACAAAACAATGTGCTTATTTAATGCTAAAATTGAAAAATCAGTGAGTGATGTCACTCCTCTCATGTCATATTTTCCCACAGAAGTTTGCTAGAAGCCTGACCAGCCAGTTAAAGGTCTTGAAGTCATCCCCCTTTTATTTTTTAAACCACACCAAAGAGGGGAAATACCACATTAGCTTCAGCCTAAAGAGGACTTTTCCCAGCCAGTAGTGTAACTGCGGACTGGGAAACCGCTCTTTTCACTTCTCCTCTCTGACCCTCTTTTTCTAAACACATCGGCTTGGCTAAGGGACAGAAAGGAATGGTAGAGGGCAATTAAGTCATCAGTGTGTGTGTGTGTGTGTGTGTGTTTGTGTCTGTTGGTGTGCACGCTTGTGTGCTTTTCAATTCAGGTTTAGGGATCAAGCTGCCACACCCTGGCCCTCCCTCTGTGACAAAGCAGGAGGTCAAACTCCGGGCAAATCCAAGTTGAGCCAGATACTTAACTTGTCTCTTGCTGTAATACAAACCGGATTCACACTCGTGTTTACTTTGCTCTTTCTTTTTCACGCACAATCACCTCATTGTCTCAGTAACAGCTACAAGTTGTTTAGGGTTTTAAGTGCTCACTTAGATTAACTCAGCTTTTCTGTTCAAACTCCTCGGGCGGCCACGTCTCACTCTGACTCTCTTTTTATGTCTAGGTCATATGTGATGCTCATTGTACCGCGTCGCACTGTACCGCACCTCCAGGATTTGGTCTCCTGCCCAGAGTCTGCCATCTTTGGAGGCTGCCCCTTCTTCGTAAACTTCATGGATAATGATGGCACCCTAGAGAGAGAGAGAGGAGGAGAAGGTGAACAAGAACTGTTGGAGATGATATAAGAGTTGTTTACTAAGAGTGAAAAAAGACAGTAATTTGTGGGGAAAAAAGTACAACTAAGTGAAAAAATGCAGTGTTCACATGCATTATTTTAAACTTCCACTGTGTTTTCTCTGCGCTCCAGTGTGAGTGTCATTCTGGGTTCAGAGGTTACATTCCTGGGCTGGATGTTGTCTGCTGCGGCCGGGGCAGAGGAGCAGACAAAGAGCAGCTCCCTACCAAGCCTGACTGAGCAGACAGAATGGATGGGAGGAGAAGAAGAGGAGGAGGAGGTGGAGGAAGGCTGTGACAACATTATTTCCTACATTCTTGAGCTGCCACGGCTATTTCAAACTTCTGCTTTATCCTTGCCAGAGATTCTAAGTGGGTGGCATAGTTGGTGGTAACTTACAGGTGCAGATACCTCTCTTCTCTTTTAATGAAAATCATTCCTAAAGGCTGTGTTTCTTTTCTCTCATACCAGCAGGGTGTCACAGCCTCCCACGATGCTCAGGCCCAGACCTGTGCGGCCTTTGGAGATGTCAATGGTGGTCTCGCAGCCTGGGATGATGGGACAGGTCGCTGGGTCACAGGTCAGAGTGGAAGGGGTGGATGAGCGACTTAGACCTAAAAGATAAAAAAGTAAAATCGTGATATTCAATGATCTTTTTGTGAGAAAATACAGTTTTCAGGCAATGAGGAGGGTTCAATCCCCTCTATAACTGTAAAGCAGGCTCACTTATTGCTGCCTCTGCCTCTGGTTGACTCAGGGTACTCATCGTGGCGCTCGGCATGCTGGGTTGGCTGGGGATCTCGCCGTCCTGGCAGGTTGACTGAGGAGAGGAGAAGGTTAGCTTCAGAGGACCTTTGGATTGTCTCAGGAGAGAATTGACCTAAAACAGCAGAATTATCCATCAGACTTCTCTTTACTCTTCTTGTCTAGTTTAATCTCAATAATTATTTCTCAAAAATCTCACTTGCATTCTAATTTCGTCCATAAACTCCTCACAAAGCGTACCTTTTCAACACTGTAGCCCAGTACTGATTCACCGTTCACAGATAAGAGTTTGTCTCCTGGTTTCATGCAGTCGTCCTGCAATAAGTAAATCACATCAAGCATTTAAAATCACAAGCCTTTTAAATCTCATAAATTTATCATTTTATCTTGTGTGTACATGATATTATCTTGTTTGAACCCTCCAATTTTAGTTTTTTTGAGCTGAAAGAGAATGTCAGTGCCTGGAAGCATACATTCCCAAACAATCACATACAATTTGCGGCCACATCTTGTTTGCATCTTGGGGGCAAAAACGTGGTCACAGTTAATACATTTTTTCAATTTGCTCTGTATCATCACTTGTGCAGGTAAATCCAGAATGATCACCTTTGCAGGACTTAATACCTCGCTTGAGTGTCCTTCCATTTCACATAAACTCTGAATCTCTACTCCAGTGTCTGTGTTTCCCTCTGCGAAAGTGATGCCATGTCCCTCTTCATCCTGTTAATAGAAACAACAGGATCCATGAATCAACAGGGATTTTAAGAGTGCCACAGAGTGGTGCAAGAACAGTTAGACTGACGCACCTTGTCTGTTAATGTAGTTTTACAGACACTAAATAATAGATTTGCAACAGCTAAAACAAAAACAATGATTGCTGTCGGCAATCATTTAAGTTAATAGCTACAAGCCCTGGCTTCACCTTTGACCATTTGTCCCCAGAGAAGAATAAATAAATAAGGTGTCAACAATTTTTTTCTTGCTTTATTGCAACCAAAAAAGACAGGAGGACACTTCACCATAAACAGTTTCAACCTGCCCTTTTCTCATACTGCTCCTGAGTCTAACAAGTGTAATGTTTTTGGTTCTAGTTTGTCTGAAAATATTACTGAAAAAACTGAATGTGTAGAAAGTGGAAACCACAGGGGGTAAAAATCTGCTCCTCTTTATGTTATTTTTTGCGCTGAGCTTTTGTGTCCCTGTTCATCTCCCATTCACTGGCCTTTTTATTTATATCCTTTTAACCTTTTATTTGACTCCAGTCTGCTTCCTGTCTGTCTGTCAGACTTCACTGCTTCTGTGTGCTCCCTCTCGCTTTCTCTCTCACACCCCATTGACTTTTCTTGTGTACACTCCCTCATTATTGCGCTGGCTCCAACTTTCTCTCTCTTTATTTTGCTATTTCAAAGAATCCTTTTGTGCATTCGGGAGGTCGGGTGTCCCTCACCTTCAGCTTTATGATGTGATTCACGTGCTTCGAAGTGTCTGCATCACCGTTGGCTGTGGTTGTTTCAGGCTGGAAGAGAAGTTGAAACAGTAAGAAGTGAATGGCTGTAAGTGTTGTGTGGTCGGAGTACAGTGCAGAGGTTTTTTTGCCTCTACAGCACTGTTTGTGGTTTTGGGTAATCTTGGGAGTTACGCTTGAGAGGTTGTGACCTCTAGGACCACACACAAACTTTCAGGTTCAAACTGAGGGTAAAAACTGACACTTAAAATAGTTAAAAAAAATAGCTGATGATAGTTTGTGTACTTTTGAAGACCTGTGTTGCAGAATCCACCTTTAAAATATCCCTTTTTTAATCTGTCATCACTCATGTGCATATTTGTGTACCTGTGTGGCCACAGACACGTTCCTACCTCTGTGCCGGGCTCCGCTGTGTCTCCCTCGTGCTCCCTCACCGGTCCCACAGCCATCTGGTTCAGTGCCTCAGTGTTCCTGTTGCAGAGAGTCATAACTCACGTTAACGGCTGCTCCTACGCTTCATGACAGTGAAACTATGATTTACAGGTGTTGATCACAGTAATTCTAGGGGGTCAGGAAAGGGATGCAAGTGAAGTTAAAGGTCAAGTAGTGTCAGCCTGTCAAGGACTGTTTGGAGGAGGGTCAAAGGTCATGCGTGTCTGACTCTGTGTTGATATTTCAGCTGCTTGAGTTGAAATCCCAACTGAATTATGGCTGTACAGTTTGTAGTATTGACTTAAATAAACCAATGGACAATGTCTCCATCTCCCAAAAGTGAAGCCAGAATATCCGCTGAAACAAGTACTGGCTACTTGCTCATTTGGAGCCAGAATGTAGGGACTTGGGATTGCCTGAGGGGGCATATTAAAATCTGTTGTACAAATGAATTACATGTAACATCAACATGTAACATCTCAAGTGGGCTTAGTTCCTGTCACCTGCTGTTCATAACAAGAATTTATGTTTTGGTTTCACTTTTGCAGAAGCTGTCTTGCTGTCCATTTTTACATACAGTCTAAGGTTTGTAAAATATATTTCATAAATAATATTTGAGTGACGGTACCAAGAACCAACATAAACCGAGAAATTCTGGCACAAAGAGGTTAAAATTTCACTTTTCCTTGAGCTTTTTGTCTTAACACCATGCACGAAATAGAGATACTTAAAGAGTGTTTTTTTTATTTCTGGGATGCACTTAAAGTTATTCCTCAAACAACAAGCAAAGCCTGCTTTGCACTGCAGTGACAATTTAGAACAAAAAAGTGGGTAGATCCACTTTTAAAGCCACATTTAAAGCTTTTAAACATATTCAATATAATGGAAAATGTGCACTGTACTATTATTTTCAGATACTTATCAACTATTTTAATCTACAGAATACATGAGGGTTTTTCTTAAGATTAATTTTTGACATGAATTGCAATATCTCCCCTTAATGTCCTGTTGAAATACAATAGCTCCCTCTGTTGGATTTTGTGTGAAACTGCATTGAACCCCAGCTTTATCAGGTCAGTTTTTGTTTTCAGAAGAAGAAATGTTGATACTGTTGTGATAGAAATGTGTTTACTGAGGCTTTAATAGGAGGGTGATCTTGTACCTGATAAAGATAATTTTGACTTTGGATGGAGAGCTCTTAATGATGGAGGAGGCGTTCTGGTGACTGTGACCATAAAGAACTTGACCATTAATCTGTCAAAAACATAGAGCACAGCACTGTTATTATTAAGTATGGTTCAAACATGTGTTTCACTTTTTGATGACAACATTAAAGAGGCACTTATACCCACCTCCAGCAGCTCATCCCCCACCAACATCCGCCCGTCCCTGCCGGCCGCCCCGCTGGGGTCTATTCCCACCACAAACACACTCATGCGTGAGCGGTCCCTGTTCCCTGCCAGGCTGAGTCCCAGGCCTGTCTTGCCTTTTTCCAGCTCGATCATGTGTAGGACACCTGGGAGGCTGCAGTAGCGCTGGATTATGTTCTCTGAAGGTATGACAGGCAGATGTTAGCAGACAATACAGTGGAGGAGTGCCAAGTTTTGACATGATATTTGGAAAAGGTTTTGTTGCAGGCTCACAGGAACAAGAAAGCAAAACTTAAACTTTGCTAAAGTTTTTCTTCCAGTCTCACTTTCTATCCCTTTGTCTCACTCCTGTCCCCGTTGTTCCCCTCTCTGTTCTCCCTCCAGTCCCCTCTCTTTCTCTCTTGTCTCTGGTGTGTTAAGATAGCCGCTGTTCACACGGACGGGCTCCTGTTGTTCTGGGCTCCCTGCCACTGTTGAACCATCAGTCCTGTACTAATCTCCACAACTCACCTCCCCGGGCCCAACCTCATCAATCTTATCCCCACAGGACGAGCACACTCTCCGACACACACGCACACACATTCACAACAGTCCCAGGTGTTTGGAGGCTGGATGTCTGTCCTTTATGCTAGCTGCCTGAGCTGAACGAAACTGACCGTTCTCCTTGGAGCGATAAGTTTGTCCTAGAGTTGACTTTATGATGCTAATAGCTTAATTAGGACACTGAGTCCTTCAGAGGTACAATGTGAATCCTCTACAGAAGGGTGAGGATGGATTTATGAGTCGACTAATATGGAACTTGGGGGACCTCTTGTGGCAGGTGGGCAGTAAAACATGTCATAGTGAACACATAAAGTTCATGTTGCTTTGAATTGAATCTAT
Source organism: Thalassoma bifasciatum (assembly GCA_008086565.1). Classification (NCBI taxonomy): domain Eukaryota; kingdom Metazoa; phylum Chordata; class Actinopteri; order Labriformes; family Labridae; genus Thalassoma; species Thalassoma bifasciatum. Next base: position 407,084 of record RPOG01000247.1, on the reverse strand, counting down.
ACTGAAATCATCCTTTATGAGTAAACACAACCTATTTTTACCGTTTTTTCAAAAGAATATCAGCAAAGACAATAAAAGCAAACTCACTCCAGCTGTATCCAAACTCGTCCTCCACCTCTTCTTCCACCTCCTTCTCCTCCTCTGCCTCAGCAGGCCTGCCAGGAATCTCTGTCAGCGTGTCCGTATCGGTCTCTCCCACATGGGGCACCACTGGCAGGGGGAGGATGACGCTGGTGGGAGCCGCCTTCGCTGCCTCACGCTTCACCAGCTATCACGCCACGGATGGAGTTCAGAGAGTAGTTTATGAGTAAAAGTTCAAGTTGCTTTCTTTATAAGGTGAATCAACTTGATGTTAAGTAATTGTGAGAATAGGAGCACTGAGAGCTGTTGGTGTAATTCTCTAGAGCCTTAGTTTTGGTCTACATGAACAGCTTCATCAGATTGAGCCGAACATGTTCAGCCCAGAGAGGGGAAATCATAATGAGCCTGATCAGCCTATTTAAGCTACTGCCTTAAGTTACATTCGAATAATTACAGCTTTTAATCACTCAATTATTGCTCATGTAATTACTTCAAATTAAATTAGTACTTAAATTAAAACTCACTTGTCAGAAATTAATATCTACACTTAGAGAGGGCCTGAGAGCTACAGATCATATTGTCCTTTTGAGATAACACTAGTTTTAAAGGGAAATACTCCATCAAACTCTAACATTTGCTTTCACAACCATTAAAGTGATTCTGTTGCTTTGGCAGAAAGAAAAGGAAGAAAAAGAAGCTTCTGATTTGAAAAAAATCAGAGAAAGAGGGGTGCTGTTAGGACACATACTCGTGTATGTATGTACAGCTTGTTTTTTTACACTCACAATACCATACATGTAACAGCACAATTCTATGTTTTCTATTTTAGTTAGGTACAACATTGGGTTGTCACAATACCAGAAGTTACAATTTATTACTGTTTCGACACAGCGCAAAATATCTAGTGCTTGACACCAGGGCTTTGAAATGGTTCAAGGAACGAAAACAAAACCAGAAACTTTCGAAATGTTAATGTTCTGGAGCAGAACTGGAACACATAAAACAATGGAATTAATACCAGAATTTTTTTTGTTCCTAAAATGCCTCATATGTTGGTCAAGTAGCCCAAATGCATCTATTTCTTGTGTCACTCCCTAATGCCTTGGGAAACCTGTTAATTTTACTGGTAAAATATTTAAAATCCTCAGGTCAAAAGCTGGGCAAGGTCACCCAAAAATGTAAACAAGAGGCAGAGGAAATACCAGTCAAACCTGCGAGACCGCTGAAGTTGGCCGGGGCACGATGCAGATAATAAGTCAGTCTTTTGGCAAATCTGCTCATCAATGCCAACATACGCAGAAAAGAAAGCTGAATATGAAAAAGTAGAATGTTTGTAGAAATGAATTTTGACTCTTTGGTCTATAAATAAATCACGAGATCCTTTTTCTTCTTTACCTTAATATCAACTCCTGATGATGCACAGGCCTAGTGAACTATAGTGTTTGTAGTGAAAAATAACAGCCGGTTAGAAAGTGTTAATGCTATACCTACCTCAAAGTCCTAAAGCTGACATGGAACGATACAAAGTGGTTGACGAACAAAATTTTTGGTTCTAATTGGTTTGAGAACGTTAATTTTGGGGTGGAACCAAAATAAAAAATGTTAAAATACTATTTCTGTTCAGAGCCAATTATGACAAAATTCTGGTTTTAAGACCTGCTTGACACCAAAACTGGTACTCAAACACTCAGAAAAAGACAGTAATGGTGAAAAACACAAAATGCTCTGCAAAAGGCACAAACACTACGTTTTAGAAGCTAAATGGATTGAAGAAAATGTTCGTAATTTAAGGCTTGAATTCAAACAGTCAGTATAGCCACTGTGAGAGCTGCAGGTCTGACGAAAAGCAGAGCAGCATCACACACGGCAGGTAGTAAACACAGCAGCTGCATACAAACACAATGTAGCTTCTTTTTGTGCATCTGTACAGCACTGTGAGTGTTTATTAGTTCTTTAGAGCCACACCACCATGAATCCATGTGTCTTTGTTTTCATTAGCAACACTTTCTCTCTCAACTTCTTCTCTTCTCTATGTCACTCCACCATCACTCTGTCTCTGGCTTTAGCTGCTTTCAGCTCAAGCAGCCAGTCTGCCTGCAGCCACTAAATATGCAAAATCACGTGTAATTTTGCAAAGCCTTGACTGTATTGTGGTGTATAAACAAAGTTGTACATTCATACACAGAAAGGGAAACACAACACAGTGACCCACAAACCTTAAACGGGGTAGGAGTGAAAGGGTTAGTTGGGGAGAGGCGGAGGACAAGTCTACTGTGACTGTCAGCCTCCTACAGAGAAGAAACAAAGGGCAACAACTTTTATGAGACACATTTTGGACACAAAGCTACACCGACAAACCTAAAAAAAAATCTTAAATTGAAAAGTTGAACACATCTACTTAGAAGTGTGCTACATTTCCTCTGAATCTAATTGAAACACTCTAATATCTCCGGTCTCTTTGGCTGTAAAGAACATTTGAATGACTAACCTTGTCCTTGTTGTCCTTCGTCATAGCTGCAGCTCTCTCCTCGTTTGAGTCTGTGTTTGATGACTGCTTTGTTTAAGACGGATACAAATGTAAACCACCAAAGAATGGAGAGCAAATTCATTGAATCAACAGTGAAATATCTTGCAGCATGTTGTGCCATAAAGCAGACAAGGACACCCTATAAATATAAAAAAAGTTTGCACTGGTTTTAAAGTGCTTGCAAAGATGAAAACAAGTCTCATGCAACATATGCTGTAATCATGAAAAACCATCTGTCTGTAAATGTAACCACCAAAAAGAAAACAAAAAAATCAATCTTTTCTTCAGCTCTTTTCAGCTGGAGTTTAAGCCACCGTCATACATTCAACTGAATATAGCTTTTCACGTAATTGTATTTGTGCTGAGTGCTGAATGTCAAATCAAGTTCTTTTCTTAACATTGGTAGTGAGCCGCTTGTGACAGTGTTTGGAGAAATAATTGGAAGAAATTGGTCTGTCAAAGCAGGGGACAGAAAGAAATAAAATGCACTTAAAGCACAGCCTATGGAGAAAAAGTGATAAATAAAAATATAAATAACAAAAAGGCAAACACAAAAAGTTAAGGGTAAGTACTTTCATGTCTGTCCAGAAGTTTGAAGAGCAAACTAATAAAACAAGGAAACATGTCTTGACTTCTTTCTTCTTCTTTCTTTTAGAACTTGAAGGAGTGAAGGTGAAAGCAGAACACACAGAAGCAGGAAGACACAGACATGAGGCAGCTTTCTAACCTGAGGGAGGGCAGGAGCTAAGTAGTTTTGATTAGTGCAGCGAAGGCTCGACCCGCAGTGGCTATTAAGCTTCAGAAAGGGCAGGGGCGGCTTCTAAAAGCAACATACAAAAGGGACCAACAAGCCAACAAGAAAACATGACAAATATTTAATACGATGTCTGAGACTTTTGGACAAAATTGAATCAGAGGCCGCCTGGGAGGAAGAAGAAAAATGAAAGGGTGAGGGTGCGGAGGATGGTGGTGCAGGCACCTCGGCTTTTATTTAAATGAGAGGCTATTAAAGCGGGCGGCTTCCTTGAGGACAGCCGTTTTCCTGCACATCAGAAAAAAATCTGAGCAAAGGCTCTTTCTGTGAAACGCTTTAACAAAATGTTTCAAAGATTCCTTCAGGCTAACAGGAGATTATTCACAGCAAGGAGAAGGAGAAGGATTGGAAACTTGAAGGGAAACGGCTATTATAATCTCCAGGTGGCCCCCAGTGGCTGCTCTTGAAAACTGACCTGCCTTAAGCACTTTGAGATATCATCCAATCAAAATAATACGCTCAAACTTTTCGCTCCATGGTTATTTCTGTCTAAGGGACTTGAGAGTTGATTGAAAAGATGTCTCAGCTGTTGATGATTTCACAGCCCTTCAGCCACACAGCCAGGATCATTCCTTATTTGCTTTTTTATTGTTTCCTTGAAGAGTTCCTTTCATATTAATATAATTTACATATCTCTCGTGATTAAATTGTAGAAAGAATCCACTTTGGATTGGTGTGGTATATTTTAACACAACACACCTTTCTCTCAAAGGTTTCTTGCAATCACAAGTAACAAAATTGATTTCACCCCTAGCTGTCCCCTTTGATTAAAAACATCAACGCGGGTCATGCCGTTAATACAGTAAGATCTCTCTGTTATGAAAAACAGAATAAGAAGTCAGGATATTAAAATATACCCACACTTCTTTTTTCTCCCAGGAGGCATCTCAATTCTCCTCTGTCTTTATTTTCGTTCACATTGAGTGTGTATCAAAGTCAAGGATGCAGTTAAGAAGAAAGACCCAGCAAACAGTGTGGGAGACATAAAGGGAAGAGGAAAGCAGGGAAGATAACATAACAAAGATTAGTTGTGATGGATAGCTGATGTTATAGAAACAAGAAGGGAGAGACAAATTACCTGACATGTAGCGTGTGGCATGCATGTGAAAGCGGTAGTGTGTTTCTTTACTGCTGGTGATGGAGCTGGGCTATATATGGACTCAGGCTGAGGAAGCAGTGCAGAGGAACAGAGGTGAAGACTCGAGGCATTGAAAGCAAAAACTAGAAACAACTGTTGGTTAGAGGAGCAAAAACTCCTGCAGCAAGCATAAGCTTAAGTTGAAACAGGAGGAAAAGAGCAAGCATGACTTAAATTAATGACCTGTTGTAGTACTTGTAAGCAGGAGATAGGCTAGCTGTTTTCATGCTAACCCTCTGCTTGCTAGTTTATCTTCATATTTTACTCTTCTAGTGAACTAGTATGATGAAAAGTTGTTTCAAGGGTTAAAAAAAGACACTCTTTTAAAAAAAGAAAACATTACATCTAAAACATACAAAACTGAATTCCCAGCCATTTTGGCCAAGCTAACTTACAGATATTACCTTGTTCCATGTGATAAGTGAAACAGAAAATAGAAACAGAGGTTCATACGTATATTTGTCTCTCTCCAATATTCTCTTTGCTGGTAACAAGTTTATTGTTCCAAACCAAGAACCCAAGAGGGAAATATCTCACTTCCACCTAAAGCTAATAGCAGCTAAATATTCTGCCTGTCATCAACTGTACAAATGCTAAGGTTTTCTTTTAGCTATTAGCTGACAAAAACAGCCTTTGGCCTCTTTTAAAGGGAACAAACAGAAATATTTTGGAAATTTAAAATGTTTTTCCCCTAAATGAAACAGAAAGGCATTCATGTCTGTATGCTGTATTTTGAATAGGTGCTAGCAGACAGCTAGCTTATGTCGTTATCTGGGCTTAATTCAAGAATATAGAAAAGCTGCTCAATTAACATAAGGACTATTAAAATGTGTGGTAAATGTGGCCACATTTCAGCTATTTGGACAGTTGGACAAGCTGTTAACTGACTGATAACTGTCCAGTGCTAACCGTCTGCTGATTTAGCTAGCATTCAATGAAAGTAAAAAGATATATTTTAGGGAATTTTTAGCATTGTTTGAGGGATAACAAGACATTTTAGAGGAAAGCATCTGAGAAAACTTTTATAGTAGTGGTGGCTGCTGAAAAAGCTGATTGGCAATTTCCGACTCAAAGCAAACACTTTGCTAGGTGGTACATTAGCTTCAAAGTGAGTATTTTTTTCCCCCAGTATTATGACATTTTTTCAACAAGAACAGTTGTTCTTTTTATATAAACTGATGTAGCAAAGTTAGGCCAAAACATGTCTAAACAAGTTTTGACCAGCTAGCTTTAGCATACTGTCAGCTTTCTATCTGATATATCAAAAATATCAGCCAACCTTTTGCTAGGTTGCCCGCCAAAAGTGTTTTCTCCTGCATCTCTTATACGTTCCCTAGTAACTGCAGAGCAGGTGTAGAAAAGCTACACCCAATCCAGCTGAGATGAGTAGAGACAGTGATTTTTCAGCAGTTTATCATCGTGGTGGTAACCTTGAATAGGTGCAGAATTTGCTTTCTTGCCTGCCCACAGTAGACGAAACAATGCTGATAGACTAACAAATGCGTGTATGAATATGGAGTCACCACAGGTCAGTTTGACTCTTTTTGTTTAAAGCTGTGGTGAATTCTTGCCCCTCTTCGTGTACCTCCTCTGCCTGTGCTTCACTACATTATGACTTGCTACAAGGCGTAAGATGAGTAACCAGAATGTTTGAAGAAAAGCATGTGGGAATATTTCACGATGCACGAAAAGTGATTGAGTTTGAGAGATGTGATGCTGGAACAAAGCCAGATGCAGCCCCAGCAGGAAACTACTTAGTCATGCTTTAAAAGCCTGAGGGCACTTTCAAACAACAAACGATGCTGTGGACACGTTGATTTTCAATGAGCATGGTTTAAACTTGCTAATATATTTAATATGCCATGCAGGGTTTGTTGTTGCTTTGACAAAAGATTTCAAACTGACTTCCTTTAAAATTCAAACCAGATGCCACAGGGGTTTTATATTGTTCATTTTAAATTTGAAAGTGCCCTAAATGGCTTTTGGAGAACTTTAAATTACATAAATAAAGCTTCAGAATGAGGAATGTTTAAGCGGTAGACTGTGAGGTAGTGACAAATACGGCCTTACCCTGGGCCTGTGGATGATACTCTGGACCAGGAAGGACACAGGGTTGCCTGCCCTGCGTATGGCCTCTACCGCCTCTTCATGACTTGCATCTCTGAGGTCAACTCCATCCACCTGATAAAGATATATAGTCTGTCAAATACACACCATTTCCGCTCTATATGAGACTTTAATGTTAGGGGATTTAAAACTCTCCTCAAATAACACTGGATCAAGTAATCAGGATTATTATTGATTAAATATTCCATGAAATTCAAAAGCATGTAAAAAGAATAACAACAAGAGCTCCTTTACCTCTACAATCCTGTCTCCTGTCTTCAGGGTCCCGTTCTGTCCAGCAGGACTGTCCTCCAGGATGTGCTTAATGAAAATTCCTCTCATCACCTCTCCATTACTCAGACGGCTGCCCATCCCACGACCACCAACAATACTGATACCTAAGGATTTGCCTGGTGCACGGAGGAGCTCCACCCTGGAAAAAGGTAAATATCTTTTTATAAGCTGTTTGATATGTTAGTATTTTGAAAAACGAATGCTACCTGCTCTTGGACAGTAGTCGTCTCTGTGTTCATACTTCTGTATTTTCAAAAGCATGACTGTCAAGAGTGTATTACAGGCCTGGATTTAATTATTTGGGACTGTTGTTCTATGTCTTTTCCCTTGTTTTTTTGTCTTTTCACTGTTTAAAAGAAAGTTCTAAATCTAGATACTAACAAGCATAAATAAAATCTGTGCACTCACTTTCTTGGTTGGTTCCAGTTGCCATGAGTTGTGCTCTCCTCCCCCTCGCCATCTTCCCGTTCGGGTAGGTTTGAAATATCTCTGAACAAACAACAATAGAAGGAAAAAAAACAATCATAAGAGCTTCAAAAGCCCTAAATAAACAAAGTAATGGGCACTGCATCAGCACTTAACTGTTTCTTTGTTCATGGTGGCAATAAAGCATCAATTAGGGTCATAAAAGGCCAAGAAATGCAACTTACAAGGAGACCAACAGCAAGCTAGCATTGTAGGACGGCTGTTTCCCAAACCACCTCCTATATGTGCATATAGTAGGTACTGTTCTATTTGGTCTGTTTTTTGTACCCTACTCTGGTTTTCAGTTTCAAGAACATGGAACTACAGCTGATGGATAATTTTTAATGTTTAACTTAGGTAGGCTATGGTTTGGAGAAAAGTTGACAAGTGGTTTGTATGAGCTTTAATGAATTTCAACACCTCTTTTATGACAAGAAGTGGGATGATCACCTTCCAATCACTTCACTATTGTCTCCCAGACCATCTAACATACTGTTGCTGTGTTAAAGTTGTAATGCCAACTCATTCCAGTAGGTGGCAGTAATTCACCTGAACCTAAGTGCCACCTGCATAGACAAACAGCGTTAGCGCCGAGCATTGTGGGAAACAGTACGCTGGGTGGACTGGTCCATGACATACTTAGAAATTTTCCTGAATCAGTGGGACATCCAGGAATTTTTGGCATACTGCACATCTTGCAAGTTTAAATGTATTTCATTTCAGCCAAATCAGGAGGCACTGCTGTGAATTAGGCAGTTCAGGAAACAGCCGCTGTTTTAGAGGTTACTGCTTGGCTAGCATGTGTTCAAACAAGGCACAATCAAAAATGCTTTAAAGCACACACATTTAAGTTTGTACTTTGAATACATACTTTGGAGCTGCTGCTGACACTGTTGCTGGATTTGGAGCTGGAGCTGTATCAGAGAAGACGTCCTCTGTATCTACAGTCTGCTCGAGGCTGGCCTTGTACTCCTCCAGGTACTCTGCTGGAACATATGTGATGCTGGAGACACACATGCAAACATTCATACACAAGCACAGGCACACATGCAAGCAAATGAGTCAAATGTTTCTTTCTGAAAAGCACAATTTGGCACCTCTTGTCAGTCATTATCCACCTCAGTGGTAATTAAACCTGTTTTCACTACTACAGTGATTCGCCAAAAATAAACAATTTCATTCAGTGCAGATTGATTTGAAAGAAATGAAACAAAAGAAGCTCTTTCAAACTTTCTTCTTTACATGTAGCAGTTTTCCTCATCAAAGCTGCCTGCGCACAAACACAAGACTTCAGTAAAGTGTACTGAATGTGTCTCGAATGCATTTTTCATGTCTTCAAGTCATGAAGGGCAATTAATTTGTCTGTTAACCTCCTAAATCTCCTCCAGTGTGACAAATTTTAAGGGTGTAGCAATCATTATGTATGAGAAAGTTGCTTTCACTTTCAGAAATAGCACCCACTCAAAGTCCAATTTCCAAACATTTCAGAGCGACGTTGTGTTTGTCAGGCACAATAACACATTTGAGTGAAACAGACAGCTTGATTTGGTTTGATGGCATGCAAACAGAGAAGAAAATGAACTGAAGGGCGGTAATGAAATAGATAGGTGAGTTTGTCAGGAGCATGCTGTGAGAGACGTGGTGAAGCTTAAAGAAGCAATGATTAAAATGAGAACTGTGAGTTATAAAAGCAGTTTATAAATGGTGCAGGAGGAAATGAGGAACATGCTGGTAACCAGTGAGGATGTTAGTCATAAAGATGAGAGAAAATGAGCAACAGCCAGCAAAGTTGAGTCAATAAGTGATGCAGTCATGATTTATCCAGATGACAGTGTGTTAAGATGTGAACAATGTCTTCTATTCTTATGTTAACCAATGCACACACACCAACAGAGCTTGTTTAAAGTGTGGATTAATCATGTGAGAACTCTTTCCCATTTATATTCAAGTAAATGTATGTCAGACTTTCTCATTACTGTTTTAAATTTTTCAAAATTTAAGCTTTATTTGTCTCTGGATAAAACTGCAAACAGACTGTGATGTAGCCCAAAAGCAGATGGAGAGATCGAAAAGGAAGGGAAACCAAGTCGGCAGCTTCTTTGCAGAAAAAAAACAAAAGACCACCAGCATGGAAGTTAGTGATACTCACACATAAAATGGGCACAGATCTTCTTCAGGTGCACAAGCAGATCTAGAACGTGAAGAGTTGCCTTTATATGCACCGAAGCTAACACAACTGCCACGTTAAGTTCAGCAAGCAGAATTTGAGAAATACCACAACCAAGATGGGAGAAATCGTAACCCCTTTAATGAAACGTGGCTAAAACAGGTGAGTACAACAATCCTGTTGTGATTGGGTTTGGAAAAGACTTCAAAGGAGAGAAAAGTTGCAATTTGATCACACCTCTTGAAAATAAAACACCTTGGACAAAACATTTTGAAGTACAAGAGCTAAATAATTAATGTGATAGATATTTGACCGTACGGAAATCCAAAACATACACATCCGCCTGCCACATATCTAAACGGTCAATAACTAGGCATCATTCATTTATTAAAAGCAGAGAAATATTCACAAGACTGTGTTATTGACTTCTCAGTGCTTTTTCAGCACCAGGAAAGCCCGCTGTCATAAAGAGAATTTAGTTTAATAAGTAAAGATCGGCACAGACTGCCAGTAAAGATTTGAATTTGAAATCACCAAAGCATTAAAAAACGGGAATCACAAAATTAATAACAGATAAGGAATCAAATCAGAAAGGAGAGATCAGTGACAACCCAACTGAGAAGGTTCAGACCAAAGACTCTATATATAAGATGGACGATGTGACAGCTCCTCAAAAGTGACGCTGAAATATTTGGAAAAATATTTTTTTCTTAAATCTGGTTTCTGTCATCATAGTTGATCATTATCACACTTCAGTTCCCTAGAATACTGATCTTAATTAAATTGCTGCGAGATAAAGAGGTATTGTGTCACCTATGACGCTCCAATCCTACAATAATGAACAAAAGCAATGTTTAGGTAGTGAACTCTCTAGGAAACAAACTGTCCATCTTTATGTACAGTTGATGGTTGAGATGACAAAAAAAGATTTACTGATTTTCCATCACAAAAAATTAGAAAACAGTCCCACAGCATAATTGCCTGAGTCAACAAAATATACGATTAAAAAGATAGAACATATAATATCAATTAATAGATAAATATGCCTAACAATATTTTTTTCTTCTTCTTGTGACTTGAACAGTTGTGTTCTGAGGCTAACAAAACGCAAACTGCTGCTACTTGCTATTTAAGTTCTCCCATTAGGAGTCTTGCGTAATTTTGTCAGAGCAGAGATTGAGAAATGGAAACATGTCTGTATCATGTATTTGGCAATTTTTTTCACATCCACACACTCTCAGTCTCTTACCCCAGGTCAGGTCCAATAAGCGAGTGTCGTCTCAGCATGGCTCGAGCCTGAGCGTTGGTCAGATTAGTGGTTGGTTCTCCGTTGATGGCCAGGAGAAGATCACCAACGCCCAGACGCCCATCACGGCTGATGGAGCCACCATGGATTATACTACGGACCAGCATTCCCAGACCGTCTTTCAAGGCGCTCACAGTCATCCCTTAAAGGTAAATAAGAAGAAATGTGACATATTAGGTATGGGTTTTGAGCTGAATGAGCAATAGGAATCACTTATGCATGGAGTACAGATTAAAACTGTAATGGCAGCAGACGACATCTCAATTCTTATAGAAAAATAACATAATGATACAATACAACCCTCAAGAGCGATAGTTAATTTTTTGGGTAATCCAGCAGTTGGCAATAAATAAAGTCCTACAAAGACTTCTTTTATGTATGATCTTTTGATTAATCCAGTCGATTACATTAGAAGCTACTATGTGGTTGGTTAAAGCAGATTGAATGTTATGGGCTGAGATTTGTGCCACTAGAAATTGATTTTGAATTAATATATGGAATTTGAAAGGCAGGATTTGAAATTGAATGTAACATTTTGAATTACAATTTATTTGCTTTGAAATTGTTTTTTACCCACCTGAAAAATCAATTCTTTGCATTCCTAGAATATAAAAATTCAATTTCAGTTTGTTAATTCAGATCCAGTTTTACAGTTCAATTTCAATTAAGTTTACTCAAGCACAGATCCACAGCAATCCTCTTCATGTATACTCCTAACATTAGTTATATCCTGTTTTATTTTGATGTGGTTGTTTTTGTGTAACATGACTTCAAAACTATGGCACTAGAAATCTGTGTTGCGATAGCAATATGTTTCATTAAATTTAAACGGAATGTAGTTAACATCCTTGTTGATGAATGAATGCAGGAATTGAATTTCATATTTTTGAATTCTAGGAATACAGAGAATTTAATTTTCAAGTAGGTAAAATACAATTTCAAAGCAAGTAAATTCTATTTCAAAACACTGACTTCAAATTTAGTATATCAATCCAAATTCAATTTAGATTGATATAATGATACTGATTTATATACAAAAAGTGAAAATGAGAACTTTAAAAACAGGCTTTTGCTGACGGTTACATAACGCTGAATGTTGTGAATAGAGAATGATCCAGTTGAGATTTACACAAGGATTCTTTTTACTCAAAAGGAATAAAAGATCTACTCATGCTCTAGTAATTTATCCTTGAAACTATAAAAACACTCTCAGATTTGACCTCTCATTCATACTCAATAGAATAACTTTAGAGCACGGTGCAGTATATTTATACACAAGATTTCCTTGACCTTCAACTGCCTTAGTGCGTAGATTTTTCATTTAAAAATCACGTAACAGCAGTATGTTCTATATTTTTTTCTAAATATTATTTGTTACTTAAAAGATGACTAGAGAGCAAAATGAATTTCTCATTTGGGCGTGTAAACTGTGCCTTCATAATACCTATTTGTTTTTCGAAGGTAAAACTTAGTATTCACTGAGTCAGTAGCAGTTCCCTGGGTGAGTTTTGAAATGCAAAGTACCCTGTGCAGCAGTGAAGTTACCCTTTCAGACTGGAAAACAGCCAAAAATTCTTTTCTATCGCTTTGCTTCCCATCTGGCATTCATAACAAATATGACACAGAAGTAAAGGCCAGTACGCCTTTCAGTCCCACAACCTCATTTACACTTCTTAGGAGGGGAGCAGAGGAGAAATAAATTATCAACACAAATTAAACACTGTGAAGAAATTTACACAAACCAAGGCTGGAGTTGCCTTTGACAACAGTGATGGTCCTTTCAAAGTTGCTCCCTGAGGTCAGCGCCTCCTTGTCACCATCTTCTGTTGGCTCTTTCACGACGACGTCCTCGTCCTTGAGGATGGTAATTCAACACAGTTATGAACAGCAATGAATGGAAACACAGGGCTAAGAACTGAATAAATCAGGGGTCTCTACTGAAAATGTAGACGAAGTGAATGGCAAATAATTTCAAAACACTTAAGCTTTGAACTGTTGCTTATAGACTTAAAAAGATCCCTGTCTCTGACTGAAGAGAGGTTAGAGAGTTACTTTTATTATTCTCTTTGAAAGATGATCAAGGTTGATTATTTTGTGGTTTTTCAAACTTAGTTTGACGAATCAAATAAGACAGGCTTGTTGCATGCCAATTACTAATTCACATTCATCTCTAACAATTATAGTTTCTAATCTTACTTTCCAAACTTATTACTTGTGAACTTGTTAAATCCATGTTTTCACAGATTCAGAGACATGGGACCAATTCATGTCAAAATAACAATTCAGCAAAATCTGAAAGATTTCCAATGCCTGCTGGTTTGTTTTTGTTGTTGATGAGCCTGATTTAGGCCACTGCCATTTTGAAAACATGGATGAATTGTTCAAGCCTTTTTTACAATATTTTTAAAGAGGGGATATTAAGCTTTTCAACATTTTAAACATAGTAATAATGCTGGATGGTCAAACTAAACATTTTTCAAACTGTAACAGTCTATTCCCAAAGAAACAAGATCTTCACAGGACTTGCTAAAATGATGAAGCCATTGCATAATGATGTGATTCGAAATATTTGAGGAATGGAGCTCCAGATGGCTTGCCAATCAGAGAGAGAGGGGAACCTTAAAGTGACAGTAGCTAAAACAAAGCATTTCATACCATGATATAAGGGTTTTATACAACACAAATGTGAGAAAAATAGAGATTATTTCAAGGCTGTAAATATTGTAAAGCTACTACAGGGGTGCAAGAGGGACTGTATAAAGCTTAGAAAAAAGGAAAGCACCCCCACTTTAAGTTAACACAAATTTACCAAGTGACCCTAAACCTAACCTTCTTTCACATCTTAGACACTTTCTTCTTATTTTTTTTTTTTACATAACTGCTTAAAACCCTGCTCCTCATAACCCCTGTGACGTACTGGCTCTCACCGCCCAACTGCCTCATTGTTCTCAGACTTTAGGGGACTTCAGGATTCATACAGGAAAATGAACTTATAAGTGGGGGGAATGGTGTAGTAGGAGTACAAGTACCTGGTGTATGACTCAAATGCTTATTTTCAATCATTATATCGGTTAGAAGCAGTTTTCAGGTCTTTTACAGCCAGACAAAACACTATTGTTAATCGTACCATGGATGTGCCAAAGTTGACCCTGTTACTGTTATCAGTCGACTAAAAACAATCCGGCATTCACTGATTGCACCTACTGAGAACTTTATAAGTCAAATTGGATCAATGCAACTATAGGAGGCAAGTTTACTTAATGCCAGTTCACTGCACAGATCAGAGGTATTGGAATTGGGTGTCTGCTCAGCTGTTTCTTTAAGATTAGAATCAATGTCAGCCCAGATTATTCCAAATCCATGAATCCCTAATAAATATTACATGCATAAAACAGTAAGAAAAGCAGCTAAAAAGTCATTTGAAATATAAAAAAATGAATATTTATTTCTTTAAATGGTGTTAAATCAATGTGATGCACCATGATTGTTTTACCGTCATGAAAAGCTTTATATCTCCAAAAGACATTGGTGGCTCCTTCTGGTATGAAGGAGGCTCTGCAGGTTCCTCCAGGACTTTAGCAAACGTGTTGTAGGACTTTGAACTCTCCACTGGTTCCTCTTTGGTTAGTTGTGGTGCCAGGTACGTTTCACTGCTGCTCAGCATGGCGTTAAAACCACTCAGATTCTGAGGAGGAAAAGAGGCCGACGTCTCTGCAGAGAACGCCTGAGTGTTGTCTGCGAGGCCGGATGCTGCTGCATAGCAGGGACGCTCCTCCAGCAAGTCGAGGCGAGCTGTCAGCTGGGGTAAAACAAAGCACAGCAAGCTGAGTGAACGTTCCACTCTGTTAGAGAGACAATTGCCCAACAGGGGGAATTCATCTCATTCAGTCGCCGTCCTGCCCTCCTTGTAATGAGCCATAGAAAAGCCATCAGTAGCCGATAGAGAACAGCAGAAATTACTGGGGATCTTAAGCTTGCCAGGCACAAAATGGAATTTTTTTTTAAAACCATAACTCCATTTAGGAGTTAGGCCGAGTGGTGATAAATCTTATCAAGCACTTTCCCTTAGGAGCTTGGAACTGGCGCATAAATCTGAAGAAAAGTTAAATATGCAGATCTAAATGTGGCCCAAATCAAAAACTTGAAAAGCATTGTTAAAAAAGGAATGAGGACGTTTTATTTTTAACACATTATAATCATACACATGGGATGACCTAGGCAGTGAAAAGTACAGGTAAACACACTCACAGGTGTCTACTGAGGTAAGAGACAAACAACTTCACAATTAATGTTGAAAATTAAAACTATTTTTAAATTACGGAAGATTATGGGACTTGTTTGGCTTCTTGCACTTATCTTATTATTTAGTCTTCCTCACTACAAGTACAAGACCAGGGTGCCTTAAAGATATCTAACATTGACTTTTCTGTAGCCTTGAAGAGGGAAAACCGCAGCATGTACACATGAATGACCCCCTTAAAGCCAGACAACCAAAAAGCAAAGCAGCAAACCAGCAATCCATCAACGCAATCATGAGAAAAAGAAGCTGTCAGTGTTTCATCGACAGTGACGTTGGGGGCTGACTTTGTGGGCTCACTGAGCTTGTTTGATCTTTAACTCCCTGCTGACCTTTATACTGTTGTCCCATAAACAGTTATGGACCAGACAGGAACAAAACATCCATATTCCTTAAAAAAATATCACCTTAGATACTGTCAGTGGGTCTGAAAAGCCGAGCCACAGTTTACTGTCACTGAAGTAGAGCTGAGATTTATCGGCAGCTTCTCTCTGGAGCTTTAAGGAGGAAAATTGTTCATTGTGGCAAGAAGAGCGAACTGTCTGGCCACGTACAAACATTTGAAATCAGGTTTTATAAAATCCCAGAGTAATATAAAAGAGTTTAAGTTGTCTTTGCTTATGTTTGACTCTTCAGGATGCCGTATTTCTGTCAACATTTCTAAGAAAAGCCCTTCAAATTAGGGTCAACGGTGACCTTTGGGAAAACTGAAAGCAGAGAAACCCCCAGGAAACAGTTAGTGTGCCCCTTGCTGTTTTTTGTTTACTTTCCTGGAAATTTCATATCCATTTGTGGAGATACTCATGGGCACAAAAGCAGAAAAACAGCTGCATTCTAAGCACAGCTGAATCAGTCCAGTTCTTACAACTGAAGCAAAAACCAACATTTCTTATATTCCAGATTTTTACAGTGTAAATACTTTTTCAAAGGCAGGAGAGGTTAGGGCGAATATGTTATTACGTCCAAATCTCTTTTACTGATTTATGTATTGTGATAAATGAAACATATGTGTCACTGTATTGAATCTTATCTTATCTGATTCTGATTCTAATTTTTATTCACATGGTAGCATAGCGTATTAAACCTAATCGTATCATTAAATATCCTACAGCATAAAATTATATCCAGTTGTCTACTGCTGTACGTAATTCGACCACACCATTCACCATCATGAAGAGTTTCAAGAATTCTGAGCAGTGTCCCTGTTGCACATCTGTTGGTAAAATCCAACTCAAACAAACACAGGTAGGAACCTTAAAGTGTAATATAGTTACTCCGTCATGTTGTCTTGTACTCAAGTCAAGCTAAAAATGTTGCCATATAATAAAAACGATTTTGTTGTTGTTTACCTTGGGCGTAGATGAGTGCAGGAAGTCCAAGTCTGCACTGCAGGCGCTCCCGTGCAAAGCCATCATAGATGCTTGGAAAGTATCGTCCTCAATCCCAGAGTAAGAGTGATCTAAGACTTTTTCATCAGAGAGGTCTGCTTCACCGGTGTCAATCTGTTGTAAAGGAGTATTATACATTAACTAATAAAGACACAAACAGGCCTCAATTCTTTAAATCATGTTCTTAGAAAGCTAAAATTAGCATCTTATTCCATTTGTACCATCATAAATGCTAAATATACCTGATTATAAAATGCATTATATGCTTGCTGCCCTTGATCCAAGAAATAACATGAGAATCACAGTTTCTGTCCATCTCCTCAGGTTGTTTTTTTCCCCCCAAAAGCTAACTAACCAATGCAGGCTCAGCTCGGAAAACGATGCCCTCAGCCAGTCCTCCTTCCTCTCCTTCTTCAACCATAATACTGTTGAAGGCAAATGAATGGATGGTGGATGATGTTGTAATTTCCTGCTCACCATATGGGTGTGGAGAGTGGGAATATCCTAAATCCTGGGAAAGTGGAGAAATTCTTTAAGTGTCTCCAGCTTTATGTTAATTGATTTTTGTTTAAATCAAGCACTTAAATGTTAGTATGGAATGGAGACAGATGTTAGGAGTTAGAGAGACTTTTAAACACTAACTAGAGTTAAGTATTGATCCAGTGTCACAAGCGTTCAAGCAGAGAAAATACTCAAGATGGCACATTTATGACTTCACTGAATTAATTCCTTGAACATTTCACATATTTTTCAGGGCTCTTGATATTGATTTC
Source organism: Thalassoma bifasciatum (assembly GCA_008086565.1). NCBI lineage: Eukaryota > Metazoa > Chordata > Actinopteri > Labriformes > Labridae > Thalassoma > Thalassoma bifasciatum. The sequence continues at coordinate 389,728 of RPOG01000247.1, read as the reverse complement.
ATGTAGTATGCAGCCCAGACAGCTACACGAAATGAAGGAAAGCATACTGGAGGATTACTCTTGTAAGGCTCAGTCTTGGGAGGCAATACAATAAAACATCCTGCAGAAGCACATTCCTCGTCCTGCAGGAGAGTTGGTTAACTCCACAGAGGGCTTCCTTCCTACGGCTCTGTAATCCAGCTAGCCTTAGCAGCCCAGAGGTCTCTCTCTCTAGGGGCACGTTCAATACGAGAGCGATTCAGCTCGAAAGCTGAAAGAATGCAAGAAGTTTTGCAGAGTACAGGTGCCTGAAGCTGTGAACAAGCAGTTGGACCGAGCAAATATTTTGACAGGTGCGCTGGTGTGTTTAAGTGCAACAGCAGAGTTTGTGCTCTCGGAAAGTTCGATAACAAAATAATATAAAACAAAGGGGAATAGAGCATTTTAGAGAAGGCCACCTCCTTTGAAAGAACAGAGAGTGGAAAGCTTAACCATGCGAGCGAGTCTTTTTTCCTGCATGAAAAATTCAAGGACTCGTAAGCTGAAACCTCATGACTGAATACTGAGTTGCATGATTTAAAACAAGCCTGACTCACAGCCGCACATACATGCAGTGATAAATCCCTGACATGCTGCAAATTTAACACAAAAAGTCATATTCTTTCACCCACCTACATAAATCACACTCTATCTTATATATTCAGGTTTAAAGCAACGAAAAGTAATAAAACTACTCCTCAGTCTTACAGGCAAAGGTTTGGCAACTCCTATCTGCACCATGCCAAGCTTGGCCCCCTTCAAGGCCTGGACAGCATCTTCCAGGCTGGCGTTCTCCAGGTCCGTGCTGTTAACGTACATGAGTCTGTCTCCTGGCAACAGTCGTCCATCCTGCTCAGCCACTCCATTAGGAACCAGAGAGCGGATCACAATAACTGTCTTGACAGGGTCCATCGGGTCCTGTGGCAGAGCCGGTCCAGAAAGTTTCAATGAGACAAGGTCAAGAGGTAAATATTCACAGCCTTAAATTTCAACGGTATCAGCTTAAAAAGTTTGTGAGTTACTCAGGTGTTAAATTTAAGACGATCAAATTAGCTAAAGTGGATATTCTCTTAGACCCTTTCAGTCCCACCTGATAGTCCAAGATGCTGAATCCTAGTCCCCCTTCTCCCTTTTCAAGCTCGATATTCTGGATCTCCAGCTCCCACATCGCCAAAGGAGATCCTATCACCTCCTCTGTGACATTATCCTGTGTCGCTGCCCCTGCTGCTGCTGCTGCGTTCACTTCTGAGTCTTCAGTAACAAGCACACTGCTCAGGTCTGTTTGTTTCTGCTGAGGAAAAAGCCCAAAAATCTCTGAGTAACAGCATGCCTGCTTCACTTTTCACTCCCAACCCAGAGGCTGTTAGCCTCTAGTTGTGTCTCTGGCTCAGGTTTCTGGCAGAAGATAAAAGGGAAATATCTCCGGGATGCTCGGGCTTTAGTACATTATCACCGATAAAGCTGGAGAGATGAAAAACTGTGCTCTCAAAGGGAAGCTACTTTTGATGCCTCATATCTTGAACAAATGCTGCTGGTTACTGTTGCTGACATCTTCCTGGAAGAGGTTATAATAAACTCAGTTTCCCTGCCTATCACTATATCTTAATCCATAGAGTTTCCTATCTAGAAAGTGGATCAAGCTATTGAAAGCCACACTGATGACAGTTTTTAAAGGAGGAGCAGGATACAAAGAGTACTTGTGCTTCAAAAACATCAAATTCATGCTTTTAAATTGTTAAAAAGAACATATTTATAAAAAATCTAACAAAAATATTTACATTTATGCTGTAGTATCGTAATAAAAGTAAGGTACCTTTAATGCAGGTGTAGGTGTGGACATGGTCTCTCGCTCTGGTTGAACAGTATCCATGTCTGTCTGCAGGTGAGGGGCAGGTCTGCAGCAGGTCATGAACACATAGAGTGGGAGCTCCTTCAGGATTCTTACTACTTCCTTGTGGGTCTCACCAATTAGGGATATACCATTAACCTGTGACACAAAATGTAATGTTTCTGAATCTGTCAGTAGATTCAGCAGCTCAAGCACGAAACAGTAGTCCTCTTGTTACTGTTGTTGTTATTGTCCTGGTTTGCACATGTCTAATCCATAATGAGAGTGTAATGCTCATGTGCGAAGTGGAGAGTGAAGTCAACATTTTCACTGAAAACTCTGGTGTGCCGTTTACATGGCAACGGTGGAACAGCATTTCAGAAAAATTCCACTTTTGAGGCTGTTTCAAAAATTTCCATTTTATGTCAGCTGAAATGCGATCTGGACAAGTGGCAGAAGCGCTGGAAGCATAGGAAGAAGATAGCAATCAATGACTTTTCTTATAGGCTACTGTGTAACCAGCCGTGCTACAGGCACTTTTCGGAAAAAAAATCGTTTATTCAGTTAAAAGTTAAAAAAAATCTTTCTGTGTAAATATTCCATATTACAATGTGTACAAGTGCAGCCTTTATATGTGCAAAATTTTTATGGTACATTCCCTGAAGTTCCATCTGTTTATCTGTATTTTGTTGAGTTGTACTGTATCTTACTTGTAAAAGTAAAGCTGAGACTCCCCAGAAACGGTTACAGAGGGGAAATATTTGCACCAAGACATGAAGCAGTTGTTTTATAGACACATTTGAAGGGGTGAATTGGGTGAATCAGGTGTAAATTAAATGTTCTCTTTTACTGATGAGATCAAATACCTCTAACAGTTCATCTCCACTGAACAGCTTCCCACAGCGACCAACAGGTCCCTCGGGTAAAACAGAGCGGATGTAATGATGCCCACTGCTAGCTTCCAGGCTGATGCCCAGGCCGCTGCTCTCACTGTATTTCTCCACTTGGGCCACCTGCCACATGCAAAACAAACACATTTTCAGTTGAGGTTATCATTTGAGCTGTTTACCTGCAAGAGTGAACAGGCCAGGAGTCCAAGAATGCATAATTGATGCTTGAGAGAAAGGTATTCACGTACCACAACTTCATTACTTGGACCCAGAATCTCTTGCCATTTCTTGGTAAGTTCGTCCTCTTCGAAGGCCGTCAGCTTCATTCCTTTGAAAACACAAGATATGATAATTATACTAGCGCACTAAACAACATAAAACTGCAAATTAAACACAAAATATTCACATCTAGGAATTAAACTTAAGTATTTGTATGCAAAATGCCCTCTTATGAAGTCCAAGCCTCTAAAACTTTAAATCCACTCTCTTTTTGACAGCACCCATTCCTCTATTTCCTCACTGTGTATGGCCAGTCAGTGTTCCTGCCAACAATAAACCTTATCTGTCAGATGTGTGCCCAGTATCTCTGCTGGTGTACTTAAAGGAGAACCTCAGCCTTCTACCATGTTTGTCTTCTGTTAGCTGATCTGTGGCTGCGCTGACACCCGATCCGTCACTCTTTGTCTGGGGCGCCTTTTCATCTGTGGTGACTGTAAAAAAATACACAATGGACGTTGAGACAGAAAGAAGCAGGCAGCAGCACAGACACATGACAGGATGGGCCACAGGAAAAGAGGTTACTCCACAATGTCAGCACACAGGTGTACAAAAACAAATATATATCTTTTTCTCTGGAAAAGGAAGGTGAGCTACTCCAAAACAAATGAGCATTTCCAACTCCTTTATGATCCCTGTCTGAATGTAGAGAAATAGCCCCATCTCATTCACCAATTGGTCAAATGAGGACATGCAGACCTTGCTGATGTTGTCCATAAAGTCAGTCTATAAACATTCAAGGGCTTCAAATATCTGTTTAATGATCCTGGTGATTTTTTTTTAATACGTCACGCCACTGTTTATGTCTTTGGAGTTCCTCAAGGCACCGAACTGGTCACCCATGAAATTACTATCCATACTGTCAGCAAGCCATGGTCTACACTGTACATCAGCAGCATTTAAGTGCCAATATAAAACTAATTCTTGCTTGTCTGCGATATGGATAGGAAGTCAACATCAGTTTAACTTTGAAGGATTTTTTCCATACACACATCCATTAAATGCCTCCAAGACTGATACATTTTCCTCTCAACAGGAGCTACAGCATCGTTTTTCCACACGAGCTTGCCCCTCTATTTATTTCCTGTTTTCTAATCTCAAAGTTTTAAAAGGGTGATATGCTGTGATTTTTTGACTCGTAGGGTTCCTCTGAAGTCCGTCTTTTTTTGTCTTGTAGCGGCTGACTGCTATATTTCTTACATGTTTTTTTAAGTAAAAACTTCCACCTTCCAAATTGAATCCGTTTCAAGCTCTATCCATCCTAATCGACAGCTTTTACAATGGCCTGGAGGTCATGTCAGTTCAGAGGAGATGAGAATCTTAGTGTTTGTTACTCCCTGTTTGATGTTTCTATCATGAAAATATGAGCTATTCTGAAGGAATAAATTGAAACATATCTTACAACATAAAGGTATTGAGCCCAGCTGTGTCTAGAATGCTGGTTTGTTCGATGAGCAGTTTGTCAAGTTTTTGCAACTACAGAGTGTATTTTATGACCTAGACAACACAATGGAAAGCTTTGTTTTCTCTTTAAGGGCCATTGAAAGTTTTTTTTAAAAGAAAGAGGAGCCTGGTCACATTCAGAGAGTTGGAAAATGTTCAAGGAGATAACTCAGATATCACAATGTCTTGACTTTTTTTGAGAAAACAACACTTAAATTTATTAGAACAGTCGAGGGTCAGTGCATTATTCTGTCAGCGCACAGTAATAATGGAGGAGAAAGGGAGCACTCAACAGAAATTGTTTTCCAAAGTGGTTAACTTCATTTTAATGTTGGAGAAAATACTGCTGTCCTCTTGGACTTTGTCAGAGATTATTAATTATCAGTACGTTCCTCTTTCCTGTGAATGTGGGCGTACTTACAATACAGCTCTTAGGAGGAGCTGTCTAACAGGAAAAACATCACTTTCAGTACCAGTGTGAGATTTAACTGAAATAAATCAACTAAAAAAATGTTCTGTGAAAGAATAAGGTCGAATCATTTCAGAAAGGTAGACTTTACCCATTCCCAAAACATTATTACTCTTTTTTGAAAAGCAGCACAAGGAAGAGTTGTTATCGTGTTGGTTGATAAAAGCGAAGCAAATCTCTTATTTAAGTCACTCATTGCTGCTCCTGCCTGAACCGCTTTTTCCACTTCAAATTTGATCTTTTCTGACAGGATGATGAGCAGCTGAGAGCATTTTTTTGCCTTTCCACATTTAGCTCCTCTTACTCTCTCCTACCTTGAACGGCCTCCTCAGCCTTCCTCCTCTCCAGCTCCAGCTCCCTCATGACAGTGGTGGTGTTGGGAATAGCGGTGCAAGGGGGCAGGATGGTGAGGACGGGGGTCATAGCAGGGGGGATCTCCTCGGGTTTGAAGCCCCGCCTGATCAGCTTTAGGTGAACTGTCTGGCCCGTGTGTCTGAGGACTTCCACTGCCTGTTGGTTGGTGTATCCCTGGATGTCCACTCCGTCAACCTGCAGGGGGCGATCAAATGTGTGTGTCTTTGGGGTGAAGAAGCGACGAAATGAGTGCTGAATTTTCCCTAAAGTTTCCTATTACAGAATTATTATGGTGCATGTTAAAATTATAATTTGGTACACTTAAGGCTTGACTACGATTTTATGTTGGTCTCAGTCTCACTAGAACTGATTACTAACAGTGAAATTGAGATCTCCCTGAGTTTGTCTGAAAGATAAACCCTGGCATTTCTTCATTCATCTCCTGTAGTAGCCTCTGTTCATCTGTATAGTGTGAATCTCACTTTTAATGTACATAACTTTTTACTGTAAATCTGAGACTAAATTATTAAATGTAATCACTGCAGGATATCAACATCTTTACCTCACTTTTACCTTACTGAATGGAGGTAGATTTAGTATTTGCGATACTCACAGCTATAATCTGGTCTCCAACATGAATACGTCCATCTTGGTCCACGGCACTGTCTTTCGTTATGCTTTTTACAAAAATACCAGAAGGCTCTAAAGAGTGGGAAGACAAGAAAAAGAAATAAAGAAGAGATGAAAGGTCTGTGAATCATCAACATCAGCATCAGCAAGTATTTTTATAAAATCTAAGTAAAAGCGTGAACATAACAGCTTGAAATGTTGACATTATTTGGTTGATTTTGAAGCAGACTGAATAAGAAATTGCTGCCCTTTTAGAAGTTGCAAAACAACAAACCCTAAGTGTCAAGACTAATATATTTGATGGTGTTTTTATTAATGCCTGAAACAGCTGGATAGAGACAGATAGAAGAGGGAGATAAACAGTACTTGACATTTTTTTTTCTGTAATATTAATGAGTCATAGATTTGGTGGTAAAACAAGGTAGTGTGAGATTTTTTGGTCAAATAACAGGACTTGTATATGTATGGAAAACAAAATCAGCCAAGTTAAGAGATCACAGTACAGAAGCTAGAGCCCTTTATCCAAACAGCAAATTAACAGACCTATCAGAATAGGGACTTTGTATTTTTATATGACCAATCAGTGTTGTTGTCAGTTTGATAAAACTCTAGCTTTGCTTTTAAGTGAAATCATAATTTAAATTTCCCCGTATTATTTACTTTTTGTATTAAGTTCTAAGTGTTAAATTCAGTCATAACCTCAGCCTGGAGCCAACTTTTTCATTAATTGCACAAATTAAGAATTTGGCAGTTAATTTTTCTTATTTGCGGTCAAAACTCGCAGTCACTGATGCTGCTGGTCTTTCACTGTGAAGTGTGACCCATTTTACTGGTAACTGTCAATCACTTACATAATAGGCTGAAGCTTGCAAGGTTACATGATTATCTCTTTCTCCAAGACACTGGTTGCTCTGTGGCAGTGGAAATGCCATCAGAATTCGGTAGAACTTGAGTCAACAGAATAGAGTCAATGTAATAACCAGACATTTTCATGCTGCTCACAGTTTTAATTTAGATTTTTATGATGGTAAGTTGTTTGAATAAATGGAGCATTGATCTTGGGCCCCCCTCAGGACAAAATAAGAAGATCCTCAATGATCAAATGTTGGCTAAGTCAAGCATTTAATACCACTTCATATCAATGTTGCAGTCTTCAGGCCTGTAGTTTCTGCAGACGACCCTCGTGAGAGGAAGGCCTGAAGCATGCTGAAAGCATGGCATGGCGTAATTAAGATTGAAGGTTTCCAGACTTTTAAAAAACTACAGCCAGTCAGTCTATACATGTTTTGATTTTCAATAGTTTATGTAGTTAAAAAAAAGGGACTGTCTTAAGCCCAACCTGTTTCATTACTAGCTTAAGACACCTCACAAATGCTCTAAATCGTCCCCTCAAAAAGCAATCTCCTCTTCCTTACCTGAATTTTTATCTCCAACATAGCCAGCAATAGTGATCCCAAGTCCCTGTGTGTTCTTTGTGAGGCTCACATCAAAAGCTTCAGCCTCCTCGTCCTCGTATCCCTGTGAAAGGATTAAAGTGGATGACGGGTACAAAAAACGGAGAACTAAAACGAAGTAACAGCTGATTCATCAGGCATCTGAGTGCACATCAAACACACTTTTCAACTTTAAGCTAAGCAATCTGAACATGTCAGCCGTATAAAGTGCTGTGCAGTGGAAAGAATATGCTGTTTGTCATTTAGAAAGTGAGTCAGGGAATTTCATTCATACTCCAATAGGACTGAGTGTTGAAAATAGCCATGAAATTCTGAGAAAGTAATGCAATATCTGCTCTAAAAGTGTGAAAGTGTGAGTCACGAGTGATGTAAGCCTCAACTCTTTTTATACCTATTGATTCAGACAGTCATGCAGGAGAAATAACAGAGGAGATTAAAAGTTTAATTTTAGCTCTGAAATGTTTTTGATGTAAGTGTTTGACTGTGAATGTGTGTCCAATTGTCAACTGAACACATATTGTCAATTCAATGATTCATTATGAAGAAGCAGCATAAATATTTCATTAGGTGACTCATCTTTTCCTCACCTGTTGTTCAGTGACAGTGGGGAGCACTATGGGCATGACAGCAGAGACAGAGGGAGGCTCATCTACAGGACCCCTGGTTACCACCAGCTTCACCCTGTTGCCACACTGCCTGAGGACCTGCGCCACCTGTTCACTGCCCATGCCGAAAAGGTCGGTGTCTCCAATCCTCAAAATGTGGTCCCCGCTGCGCAGGCGGCCGTCCTGACATAGAAAAGTAACTCATTTTCTCACTCAGTCGGTGCAGCTTTAGTAAAAAACACCCAAACCAATCCAAAACAAAAGAAGGTGACACCTTCTCCTTATTTAATCAGGAGGAGTTATCTTGTGTTGCTTTGTCTTGTCTGAGCGTTGAATAAACAACTCTGAATACAGCTAAACCCCCTGAAGTGAATCCCTGAATAAAGTAGAAATGCATTTTTGTAACATTTACCTGATCAGCGATTCCTCCTGGAAGGATGGTTTTTACTATAACCCCAGTGGTTTTACCTCCCACAATACCGAAGCCTAGACCAGTGCCATCGTTGACCAGCTCTATTGTCTCCACATGCTGCCACTGGAAAAGAAAAGAAACAAATAAACGTTTCTTTTAAGCATAAATCGGAATGTGTACAACTTAGATGAAAGGACAAATCTATAATCTGTTCAATACAGACAATGTTACAGACTACAAAGGCTGTTTATTGGACCACATTTTACATGATGACTCGACTGGACTGTTTCATCCCTGTTATCCTTCCTTCAACGTCTCCTACAAATGCCGCAAGGCTGTAAAAATTACCAAACAGAGACGCCAATATTAATCCTCGAGAGAGTACACTATAGACATGCAAAGCTATTAGAGAGCAGGGCTTTGCTGAAGCTGTGTGGCCCAGTGGCAATGTCTGAAAAAGCTTCACAGTCATTTAAGACTCAAGGTATTAAGATGTTAAGTCATTAGTCTGCTTTATCTACATTCAATTTCCAAGTTTCTATTGCTTTGTTGTTTGCTCCCATTGGCACTTGTGTCTGTGTGTGGACCTGTGATACTTTCGAGAGCACATGCTCGTAGATTTTTGAACAGCCTGGATCTTATTGGCTAGTGTTCCCTTGCTAGAAATATTCTTGAAATGTGACAGCTGTGCTGACTGGTGCACATTTTTAATCATGACATTGGAGTTGGATTGGACAATTTCTGTACCGCACTGGAGTTAGCAGAGAGTGTACTGGCAGCAGAAGGCGTGCGTGACACCGCAGGGCTAGCCAGCTGAGGTATGGGTCCTCTCGCCACCGTGAGCTGCACCCTCTCTGAAGCACTCTGCAGGATGCCGATAGCCTGCTGGTGGGTCACTTTCTGGTCCAGAGGCTGGCCGTTGATGGCTAAGATCTGATCTGCTTCTCTGAGCTTCCCATCACTGTGGAGCAAAGAAGCAGAGAAGCAGAGAGATGATGAATTAAGGTTTTAACCAGTGGACGAGTTTCTTTTTTTTTTTACAAGATGATGATTCAGACATACCAGTGCGCAACACTTCCTGGTTGAATCTCCTGAATAAAGATGCCGAGCTCGCCGTGATTCTCACTCTTAAGCCCCACCACGCTGAAGCCAAGACCTCCTGACACTGGCTTCTGCAGGTCCACGCTTGTGACGAAGCGCCCCTACATCAAACAAACATACAAGGTATAATATCTGGCAGCATGTGGTCTCAGTGAAGCATCAAAGATACTGGCAGCCTTCAGAAGTCTTTTTGGAAAGCCTGCCTTAAGAGAAAGAACTCAGTTGGCAGTCTGTAGTTCTCATCTGTAACTCTCTGGATATTTCTTTTGAGCTGAATCTTAATCGAGGTAATCTACCTGTTTGAAATTGATCAAATGGTTAAATATTTTGAAGAAATGAGCCAAATGTCTGCATGTTTTGTAGTTACATAGACCAAAGTCAAAAGCAGGTACACCCCAGTGATTAGCTTGGATTCCAAATAATCTCTACCTGTGCCATGGACTGTATAATGTGATCAAATTCTTCAGATGCCGTCTTGCCGTTGATTTGCATCCCAGCTGGAGTATCTGAGTAGGAAACATGGCCACCATTGGGTTTGACTGCTGCAACATGATCACTAAGATCACTTCCATGTGAGCCTGGGACAGTCCCCTGTGAAAACAAGAAAAAACATGCTAGAAAGTAATGTTTTGAACAGCTGTTGTTTAATTTTTGGACAGCTCTGAAAAAAAATCTGCATAAAGCAACCCCAAAAGATGAGATTGAGCATGCTGCTCATATAACAGGTTTCAATATCTGCAAAATTCTCCACCAGAGAGACAAACTTTTGGCTTAAATCCAACCAAATACAATTAAAACTTGGAACAAAAAAGCACCGCGATCCATTCCTACAGCTAACGTTTAAATTTAGCAAATTTAATTTGGATGCTAAAACCCTGAAGTGTAGTTGTGTGAAGCCACAGGGATGCCAGAGAGTTAGTTATCCCAGCACGATTAGCTGAATCCATGGCAGCCTAATCCTTCAGGAGATAATGGCTCTTAGCTGATGTTCCAACAATGACTCAACTCCAAATACAATATTTCCATCATGGTGGGGGGAAAGCATCGCTGGCCATCTGGATGCCTTAATAAGCTGGGGTTTTAATTACTGCGATGACTTTACTTGTGTGACAGATGAATTACATGAAAGCTACAACGACATAAAACAGTGTTTTCCAGTTCCATTATCCAAAGGGCAGAACGCTTATGACCATCTGAGTTGGATTCAAAAGGACGGACATTATGCAGTGCAATCATTTCATAAACAGTCCATTTAACATATGGCAGTGCCAGGCTGAAGCTGTCCTTGTGAACTTGTATATATCCATACTACAGTGAACTTTCAGACATGTTCTGTGAAGTCCTCTGAACACAGTCCCAGATTAATTCAGGGAAACAAAACTCCATAGGACAGGCCACATTAGGGCAGCACACTGCAAACAAAACCCTCTGGGCCAGGCTAAGTTAGCGTAGCATGCTGCTAAGTTGCTGTCCTCATGCATGAGCTTTGTTAGCTGGGGCCTGGCTAAGAGGATTAAAGTTCCAGTTTGGTTCTTGCACATTTAAGAAATTGTTTCTGCCCCACTTCACACAGCAGCCTCTTTCTCATTGGAGGAGTGAGGCCTTGTCGCCATAGCGACACGGACTGTGCAAGGCCTAACTAGCAGAGCCAGAATGACGGACAGTGTGTGTCTGTGTTTATGCGTCTGGCACTTGTCTGGAAACAAAACCCAGAACACAGGCTCGGTCCAAATTGGTTCTACTGAAGGGGCCAAACAAGTGCTGTTGGGTTCTGACACTCTATTAAAACATAATACAGACTTCTGTAGCTTTAAATGTGTCTATTTATCTCTTTGACTATGAAATGAGTTTTTTTCTATCTTACAGGAATTTCCAATAACAGGCTGCTTGATGATTTCCCTTATTTAAACAAATAGGCATCAGCACACACACTTTGGAATGTACCTCCTTTGAAATAAGCTCAGATCGCCGACACACAAAAATGCCAGCAGGGCTTTTATAATCTAAATTCCACAAGGGGTAAAAAGCTCCAGCATCCCTGCCTCCCCCTGCATAGCTCACATATTTCCGTCTCTATTTCTCAAACACAGACCCAGGCCCTCTCTCCACTCTGACTTAAGAGCTCTTTCCTCCCACTTAAATGTTCAGTTCTCTATGGACAGAATCAGCTTGAAAAAGAAGTCCCTGACTCGGACCAACTATCTCTGCTCATGTTCCCATATTATATCTGGCTTGTGTGAACCTTGACAGCAATTTTGCCACGGCAGAAGCACGACTGGGGATGGGGATTGAAAGAGGGCGAGGGCTTGTGTCTTGACACGAGCCAAAAAGCTGAATCAGTGAGGTCACTTGGGATGCAAGAAAGATAAAGTTAAAGGCAATCCTTTGCAAACCTCACTGGTTTTCATTTAAACACTGACAACAGATTTCTGCACATTTTTCACTCTTAAAACAGAATCAACACACCCATATGTTCATCAACCCTATTACTGGTCACTGCAGTTGTTTCTCTTCTTCGTACCAGCTGTTGAGAGCTCCCTTCCTAATGTGATTCCACACTCTACTTTCTGTGCAATAATGCATTCAAAAGTTCAGCCAAACCAGTTATGAGGCTTCAATATGCTGAATTAGTGTAATTAAATGGGCATCTTCCCAAGGGCATGGACTTTTCAGAGTAAAACTCTGTCTTTGTGCTGCTGTTTTTCCACTGCAGTTCAGTTACAAAACATGGAAATGAGATTTAAGCGAATAAATTAACTTAATTTTGGAAGACTAGCTCTAGTTTGGACACATTTATATTGCTTAACTCTTAGAATGCATTAGTAAAAGAATGGGAAAAATGAATAATTACAGCACAATTTACTCCTTCATTTTGTACATAGGCATGCTGATATAATATTAAAATCTACCTCACCTGGCCTGTCTGAATTAATAGTTACCATAATGTTTATGGCAGAGGTCGCCAGCACATAGCTTGCCAAGCAAATGTAAAAAGTAAAAAATAATAAGAAAATGAGGAAGAAAGTACAAAGAATCAATACAAACTGCATCTACTTACTATAACTATATCTTTCCAACCTCCTCTCCCCCACAAAGAATATCAGACAATTACATTCGTAATTATGACTCCACTACCACTAATGAGCAGTAGCCAGAGTGTAGACTCATTAGCTGGCAGCTATTGTTTTCAAACCTAACGTGAATGGAGTTATCGTAACAAATTTGGTTTTACTTCACTGTTATTGAAGGTAGTACACCAATTGGGGATGAACTGGGCAATTGGAAAACAAACAGACAAATAACCTAAGTCGGCAGCATGCATTGTCGCACATCATATTAACAGTAAACCCATAATAAGGTGCTATATATGTGCCCAAATAAAAATGACAAAAAGGGGAATAGTTTGGAAGTAGCTCTCATCCTGAAAATGAGTTTATATTTTCAAACTAGAGCTCCTTAAAGTGGAACTAGAACAAGAACAACCCAAAACTTAGGGGAAAAAAAGCTGCTGACAAATTTTATCATTGTTTTTTCAATGTTTTACAAGTTTGTAAAAAAAGAAAGTTGGTGTTTACAGATAAGCATCTTAGACATTGTGTCACAGAAAGATTTGAACTAGGAGGATGAAACTGAGCCCTTGAAAAAAAAATTTTTGAACGCTGTCATCTTCTCTTTCCCTCTCAGTCTTTCCTTCTCTCACCTTTCATCAACCTTACAATGAAAAGAAAACAATAAATAAAACGGAGACGCAGACAAAGAAAACTGTAAATGAAGAGACAAAGTGATTTGAAAGTTACTTCTCTGTCTGTATCTGCACTAAAATGAATCATTATAGACTGAGTCTCACGTCTCAATCTTTTCAGCAAGAGCATGGAGACATGTTGATCACATAATATAGGAATTACATAACACCAGATGCTGAAGTGCAAGACAGATTGCTTAATGGAACGAGGTACAAAGCAAAACAACAACAGTCCCATAAACAGATCCTTGTCAACCTGCCTCTTCTATTAATCATTTCCATCTTCACTGCATTCTTACAAACTAACAACTCTTGATGTCAACCCATCAATCGATATGGTTTAAGCTAACTTTGATCACCCACCATTACACTCACTGCCTCTCTTTAGTCCTCACCTGTTCCTGCTTTTTGGTTTCTAATAGACTCATACTTTTAAGCTTGTAAGATTTAATATATACAGTACATTTTATCACAAATATACTTTAAAAATATTATCCTACGAATTTTTGAAATGGCTTTTGTTCTCTTGCCATATAAATGCCCGTATGGCTCCTTCTTGGCAAACATTATGATCATAAAAGAACACAAATAAGCTCCCTTTTCTCATCAAAAATGACTACTACTGTGTGTATAACTTGCAAACTGGACTAGTTTGATGCTGCCATCTGCCATTTTGGAAGTTTATGTTCATACATCAATAATGCAGACCTCTCATTGACCATAACCTTTGAAACTTAGCATCCTGAGAGCACAGAATCACTCATACCCAAGATGGTTATTCATATTCTCTCCCAGTTAAGTTTGTATTAATGAATACTACATTGTTTATAAGTGCATTACATTTAAATGGTAAAGCAGTTCTATGGCTGTGCTGATTTGTTATGTGTTAAATGTCAAAAAAAAAAAAAAAGTTTACCTGATCCCTGAGATGCTGCACAGACTTCTGCAGGGCTAAGATCTGGTGGAAGAGGGGGCTCTGGAGCACTGATTTCAGCAGGTTGAGCTTCTCTTCCGTGGGCACCTCCCCCCGCTCTTTCAGCTTGGCCTGGAGACGCTCCACCGCCTGCAAGGCACGCTGAGTATCTGCAAGTCGTCACATATTTCAGTGACAGGGCCAAACGGGGTGGATGCAGGGAGAGATAAAGGCAGGGAGAGGTGATGAGGATGGAGGCTTTATCAGCATGAGTAAGTGAGATAGGGAGTCAGGGGACTATGTCAGGACATGACTGTTTTCTTTTTCCATTCAACAGCATTATTTGATTTTACAACTGGAAATATGAAATTCTCTAACAGTTTATTTTGTACCTTTCTCTTACTCTTTGATTTTGAAAATAAATACAGTACATAGAGGAATGGAGATTCCTTGCAGATTTAACTAAGGCTGACTGGGGATCAGCAGACCTGACTGTATGGAAACCACAAAGCACCAGGTTTAGCACCAGAAGAAAGAAAAACTTGATTCTCAGCACGCAGCTTGTTTGCAAAGCAGCAACGTTTCCTTTCTGCCGTATAGGGTCAATGGTGGGTTGCACAGCAGTGAAGAATGGGTATCAGGAGGGAAAGATAAAAGACTCAAGCACTCCACAGTTTGTTTGCTGGACCCTGCATAAGCCCCACAATCGAGCAACTCCAGAGTGGCTTGTTAGAGCGGATGGGCCGGCCCAACGTCATCGAAACAGAAATGAAGCAATTTCGAAAGCTCACCAACTGTGACTAACACCTAATAGGGCGTGCACAAGGTCCAGAGCACTTTTTACACTTAGACACTTTGTTGTCTGAACAAAGGTTGTAAACAAGCCAGAAAGAGAGCAGCCTGAGTCGACCTTTTCTTGTTCACTTTTGTTCCTATGCAGGTAGCTGTCATTGGCAATACTCCAAACTTAGTGTGAGAAAAGATGAGGGTCACTATACTTGGGCATATGTGCGACAAAAAGAGTGTTTGGTAGAGCCAATGAACAGGAGATGATAAATGAGCCTCAAAAATTAAAAATGGTACAGCTATTATTTCCTAATGATAGCCAAATTAATAAATGTGAGTTGACAAGTTTTGTACCTCGCAAAGACACATCAGTAAAGATACAGTACTATTTGCTGATATTGGCCAATTTCAGAAATTTGTGTTGACAGATATTATGCAATATGTAACTCAATATTTCATGAAATATGGGTAAAGATATTGTCGACCTATCACTAGATACCAGTGGAGACACGTTTGGCTCATAAAGGCCTGTCAAAAGAATTACTGGTTATTATGAACGCAGTAGAAAAATGTCTACAGATGTAACCTGACACAAGACTTATCAGTAAAGTTGTCATTGGTCAATAGTGGTTTGATAAAAGCACATGGATACAGATGTGATTATTTGTCTATATTGGCTTGGAAGTACTAGCAACTAAAAACTGAAAAAGGTGTAACTGACTGCTTTCTATGCAGCATTTAATTATTGATACATTGTTTTTGGTTGTAGCTAATGGCAGATAATTGAGTTGCCAATCCATGCCAAAAAGAGTTATTGTTACAGCTTTTATTTGTGCAGCTTTTAATGGCTAACACAGGTCTTGATTGAGAAATAGCCGCACAAATATTGTGGCCTTTATTGGCCTGGCAAAGGAATGTATTGAAGAAATAACTAGATGACAGATACAATGATAAAGGATACTTAAATCTGTATAAAATTATTGGTACACTTGTTGGCTGATATTTACCTGGCAAAAATATAAGACAAGATAATAGTAGAGAGTTATTTTCTGGAACTATTTTAATATGGGCCAAATGAAAGAAAATGTAGGTACAGATTACAGTGGTAGAGAAAGTATTACAATAGCGGCATCCTTTTGTTTATACTGTGTGCTCATATTGTGTTCAATCCTTTAAGCACTCCTGAAGAATCACAGCCAAGTAGACAGTGTTTTGCACTAAAACTGGTTTATAGTGTTTGCTAAAACGTATTATATTTCAGTCAGGTTCTTTGTCTCAGGAAGAAGCCTTCCCCAGGTCATTTGGGTGAGAAACAGATGCAAAACAAAGATACAAAAAAGATCTGATTGCATTTCTGTTTGAGGAATAAACTTCAATATTGGTAACATGGGATTCTTATCTTTGTTAACCAGATTCATCTCTTTGGATGAATCCAATGTTCAGTTGAAAAGCAGAGGATAAGGATGACAAGACTCAAATCTGAATTGCATCAAGTTTGATTTCACCCAAAAATATTTCCCTTTCATATTCTCAGTTCCTGTGGGCCTGAATTCAAATGCTGTTGTATCAAGCCCCCATTTCCCCAACCTTCATTTCAGTGTGTGAGCACTCAGTCAACATGCCAGTCTTGAGAGTGACCACAGCTTGAGGCATTAAAGAAAGAAGCTGGCAGCACCAGTCTGGCTCCATACTTGACAGTTGGACAAATAAATCTCTATGAGGACAAACAAACAATCAAGTATGTGGCAACATTATCAGATATGGCAACATTGGCAGTCCACATGCCTTGAATGTAATCCAGGGCTTCTTACACTGGTTGAGAAACACTCCAAGCAAGAGCCAAAACTGGGATGCAGAGCCAGCTTAGACCCACTCCCAAGTGACTGGACCAAAACCCTTTGCAAAAAATGTTAGTTTAAGAAATAGAGACTAAAAATAAACAAAGCTTGGTTTGTGTGCAGAGACAGTATTTTATGTTTTGTCTGACTCATAATAATAGCGTTTGATCTCGATAAAGATCATGTTTTTATATCAGAGGCACCTGGTCTATCAAATTTCATGAAGACACAAAGAGCAATCATTTCATTTGCACAAAAATAAGAGACACATACCTAACACTTTTTGCACCTATTACATACATAGATGTTCGATTAACATAAGGTGATAGCAATTATAACACACTGATTCCATAAAAGATGCAACTTTAATGGATAAATAAAATAAGGGTAAACTAATCAGTCAAGTCTAAAAACATTGGCCATTTGTAGCCTAAACAACCCATTGCTTTATAGTAGAAACGATCATTAGATCAATTCAAAGTATAATTAATCCTTGGTTGCAGCGTAAAACTCTGCAAGTCGTATCTCACTGTCATAAAGCAATAAAACGACATTACTCACCCATTGTTTCTATCATGTTTAGAATTCCTGTTGGATGCAATTTGACCCCATTAACAACTCCTCTTCCCTTTTTCACGGCCTGCAAAACAACATGATATGTTAGATCTTTTTCATAGCAATCATAAAACTGAATGTGAGGGCATGAAGTCCATCATATTTTATAACTCCTTAAAGGCACTCTTTACAAACAGAAAATAAGAACTGGAAAGCCTTATTCTCCTCTGAACTCAACTTCTTAAATGCTCTCCATCGAAAAGGTCAACATGAAAGGGAAATGGATTTATTTCCTTTCAGTCAGGGTCATATTTATCTCTTAAGAATGCTTCACAATAACATCACAGAGAAACCATTGCGCTGAAGGACTGCAGGCTATTTACTGAATTTCCAGTGTGGTGGTGCAGCGAGGCTGTTTGAGCAACATCCATTGAAGGTTTTTAGTTCTCTCACATTTCACTAATGTCTCTTGATGGATTTACACCATGTATTTGACATTACTTGGACTTCATTTGGTGCACTTTGACATTTATTCTGTCATCTACAACTTCTGTGTGGATGGATGTGATGCAATTTCCATCTCCCTGAGACCAAGTAATGGTATTTTAATTCTAAAAGGTAGCTTTTGGCAGAATTAGTTATGTGGATTCCTCTTTTTAGTTTTAAACCCCATTTGTAGTGTAAGCAGCAAACTGTACTCACAGGCTTTGGGGAGTTTTGGATGAAATTTTGATACCATGCAGTGATTTCCATGAAAGAGTCACTTCTGCTTTCGATGCAAAATATAACAGCCATCCAGTGTCTGTTTTCAACTTTGTCCCTTTTGTACAGAAGCGATATTTTTGCTCGAGAATATAATTCTGTGATTGCTGGACAGTTCCCTCACATAGCATCTCACAAAGTGGTGAACCTTTTTTGCATTTTAACTTCTGAAAGACTAAAGCCTCTATTGTGTGCATTTTTTTTTTAAATCTAGTCATGAAACTAACTTGTCGCCCTTCAATGTATGTAGTGCAGTGATGTTCATCATGTTGTTATTTTCCCCAGATTTACACAACTTAAGCATCTTGTCCTTTGCTGTTATAAAATTTAAAAGTCATATTTTTCTATAAGATATTTTTTTCAGCTTCAACATTTGAGATGTTATCCTTGCACTCCTAGCAACTAAATGGCAGCTTAAAATGCTTGGAAACCACCAGATTCTGTTTTTATAATCATTTTATAAAGCATCCCAAACTCTCAGGGGAAAGTGGATTGCAAAACAAATTTATGTTATCAACCCAAATGTGTTTGCCATGAGCTGCTTGATCAGAAATAAACAACTCTTGGAGAAAGTTATGATTACAACTGTAGCTGGTGGGGAATTTTATGTTTCACTCCCGTTAATGCTTCAACAGCTGCTTTCTTTCTCATCCCCTGCACTGACATACATGACTTTACAAGTGGCTTTGTCACACGCCTGTCATGAGCCAGGGAGACATTACACGATTAGAGGAGATTGGTGGGATAATTGAAAGCCCGGTATACAGTCTTAGAATAGCTACAGTACATGTGGCTACAAGCTCATGGCAACATTTATTTACTTTTGTGTAATTTGCTTTGTCTAGTGTATTTATACTGTTCACACTAATTGATGACCTTTGTTAAGTAGCAATACATCCTGGGTGTACTTCTTGCTAGGCTTGTAGATCATGGTGGTCAATGTTGTGTTGTGTTTACTACAATTTTGAAGACTGCACATCGGTTTGAGTCAGGTTTTATCTTTAAACTGCTAATTTTACTGTAACCCCTTAAAATGCTAAGTTACCTGAAGATCAAATATGTGCAGTGGTTCAGGGAAATGTACAATTCAGACAACGGTGCATGACAAGTAGCACAATAGGTTCCCATAAAAAAGAGCAAATGCACTTATTTTTCAGACTCTGGATGTACATTTTACTTCTACTAAAGTGCCTTATCGTGTGACGTTGACAGGAAACGTTACTTGAGATACATTCTTTAGCATTACTTGGCTAAGTGATTCAGTTAGGGGGTGCACATTTAAACGCTTTTAATAATTCACTTGAGACCTAGTTTGTAATTTTTCTTCAACAGAATTGAGCTACTAACACTTTTGTCGCATTGTATACAACACAAACGTCTTTAAGTCTTATATTAACGTTGCTGTGAAGCGTAATTACTCCTTAACAACAGGTTGCTATGTCCGAGTTCTGCTCTTCACCGGAACATGAGACAATATCAGTCACACAGGTCACGTCTGATGTATTTACAAAGCGTTTTAAGAATATCAGTGTGTGTTGTTGATGTAAACAACTATGGTTCTTTGTATTTTGAATAAAGTCGCCATAGCACTCGGGACAATCCGCTTTTCTCAACTCCTCCTCCTCCTTCCCCATCTCCTCCGTGGAGCGAAAAGAAGCAACAGGCTTCCGAGGGGGAGAGGCGGTTGAGAAGTTACCGTTGTTTCACAAATTTGAAGCAGAAAACTCCCACAGTAAAGCACAAAATCACACTTTGGTACCAATAAGAGGCTGTGAGGGATGTTTGAATTCCGTTTTCCGAGCTAAGTGATCCACAGCGACAACAGACGTCTCAGAATAATTCGCCTCTAATTAGCGGTAATGCAGCGAACAAAGGCGACCGTAAGACCAGCTGACGTTGCTTTTACCTTCCTTAACCTTCATATGTGTTTCTACAAGCTACATAAGTCCAGAAAGAGGCACTTACATGTGTGTGGAGCCTTTACTTCCCCGACGGCCAGTCCCCTATCCTATCCCCTGTTGTCCTGCGGCTAACGGCGCTCTGACTGGGGCTTAAAGATGGGGCGTCGTGTAACTCGATCCTCTGTGGACATTTTCAGTGATAGAGGGACTGAGAGTTGAGCTGGGGCTGAAGCGCCGCTTGCTGGTTGGCCTGACGCCTAGGCCCCAAATGTCAGGCCCCGGCTCTTGGACCCAAAGCTGATACAATTTCAGCATCTCTGACTTACCTCTAATACCTCGGGTTCAGTAAAAGTTCACAAATTATCTCACAGTTTTATGTATGAAGTAACCACCAGTGCCAAAATATTTGGGGTACCATGAGTTAATTGTGGCAAAAGGCCCATTTTCACATATGGTCAAATCAGATACACCCATTAAAGGGACTGTGGGGACTTTCTTAATGATCTGGAAAAAGTCACATATCTAGATCATAGACTGCAAAATGGACAGTGTGGCTCCACCTGTCACTGTTCTATGATTTTGAAGCCAAAAAACCCTTTTTCTCGAGCCGCCATTGTGCAGCAAGAGTCTGCGCAGTGGAGAATTTCCGGTGGAGCAGAGTAAAAAAAAGAAAGAAAAATATGTATTTCTTCTTTAGAAAGTTTGGTCTCCTTTTGGCTCTCTTTCCCAATGTTTCTTATATCCCCGATAAAAACTATTCACGAGCTGTCAACTATCGTAAAACGAAACTTATAACACGGTTTTTAACGTCCAATACCTAATAAAAAACCAACTCCTCAGTAAAAAATGACTTGAACACAATGCAGTCAAATAACATCGTCATACCACCTTAGTGTAAGGACGAGTGAAACATTTCTACCAGGTATCATCATTTTTTTTTTTTTTTTTTTTTT